>APFE031404969.1:88812-133418 GCA_000404065.3 Pinus taeda | reverse complement strand
TTAATTAATTAATTAATTTATTTTTGTTTTGTTTTTTTTTTCATGTTTTTTTAGTTTTATTACTAATATGAAAATCACCAACATTTAAAAAAGATTATCCACACTTAATTCATTAGAAAATTTAAAGTGTAAAAACTAAGCACTTTAAACAAAAAAGGTTGATACTCATCAGCACTTTTCAAAATCACGATGAAAATTACTAAAGAAAAAAATGTTCACACTTGATACATAAAAAAAAAATGTCAAAAATATGCCCTCTGAAAAAATGTGTTGATGTTGCATCAACACTTTTCAAAATCAGCATGAAAATCACTAACATTTAAAAAAATTGTTCATACTTGATACATAAAAAAATTTAAAGTGGCAAAAATATGCTCCAAAAAAAAGGTGTATTCTAAATCACCATTTTTTAAAATCAAGTGATTTTTTGCCACCTCAAAAAAATGGGTACTAGGTCATTTTCTTGTTTGATTAGTAACTATGTTAAGAAGATCTTCTCTGAACTTGTAGCTTTGCTTAGCCTCTGCGCTCTCAACAATCTTCCTCTTGCCTTTGTCTTGCATCAGTTTGTTGCTCACTACCATTGTTGTTGTTGCTTCCTATGGTGTTGCTGCCTACAGTGCTGCTTTCCATTCCACAGCTATGTTGACCGGTTCATTGAGCCTAGAGGAGTTGTAGCAATACCTCCAAGGATCTTCCTCTAGCCAATGACATGCCCCGTGGATCCATGGGTAATACACCTTTTCATAGTGGTTCTTGCATATGCATTAGGGATCATGCAAATTGAAACTCTTGGTGTCAAACCCAAACTTCTTTAAGTCCTCAGCCTCGGCATTCGCATCCTTCAAGGTACAGGTCTCGTACAACCTAACCTGCAAAGGAAGAGTAGGCCAAAGTGCCTTCTTCGTCCTATGCAATCCTATTGATAACCTTGTGGAGATGTGATACACAACCTCTTACATGACCAACTTGTCTGTGGAAAACCTTAGTAGCTCATGCGAATGCTTCTCTGTACCAAACATCTTGATGAAGGTGCCACTGGGTGAGGCATACCAATATGCAATGTTAGGTAATGCTTGCATCGCTTCTTGGGACATGCAAGGTGGATCCTATTCGAATATCATCCTGTACAACGAGGTGATGAAGTGATCAGACAACCTCGCCATGACTCCTTGGTATCTACACTTGGAGAGAAACTTGCAATAGATGTTCACAACATCCTTTGATGGTGTCCATGTCCAACCCATGCCAGGGAACTACTGCTAGGCATAGATTGCATCAAGCAGGTACGCGGACATAAAGAATCCTGCTTGCTAATCCTTAGGAAGACTCCAGGCATTAGACATGTGCACTCTCAGCTGAAGAGCCAACATGTCTGACCAGTTGAGTGGCATTCCTTCATTTGCCAACTGATCCAACATAACCACCCAACTTTGCAAAAAGGTCTTCGTGCTCTCTTGACCATAAAAGCGGTAAGCCTTCGTGAGTGACTTCTTCTTGTAGACCAGGTTGGGTGTCACTCTGAACTTCGATGGCTCTTTTACCCAACGCTTCCCTAGTGTTCACATTTTTTTTGGGGTTGTATAATAGTGCATCCATGTAGTTCACCAGTTGTGACAAGTGATACATATGATGGTAGTTTTCTATCTTGAAGGTGGCAAGTTGTGTTCCACTGGTACTGCTCAGTGTCATCGTCTCGGGATCAGTATGTGAGACAATCCAGTAAATGATATCTGCGCACGGGAAGGTGGGGTACCTACATGCAACCCTGTACAAACTTGACTTGTGGATGTTGACATAGACTTGTCGATCTTCCAGATCTTCCTTGAAGTTACCTGCAAATATGTCCTTTATTTCTTGCCATGTAATCTTTATGTCCTTCTCTACAAACAACTATGTGTCTGCATAGATAGGCAAGTTCATTGGCACCTATTCAACCACATCTGTAGTGCTACTCTCTACAGTATCCTTTGATCCAAATCTCTTGGAAACCATGCTGCCTATACTACTAATAAGCTTCTCAATAACTGATGTACTTAGAGACAGAGCGAACACTCACGGAAATAAAATATCAGTTTAAAAACACAAAGCACTTCAAGGATCGATCATGTAACAAACAGGGAAACTGTTAGGAAAGATTGCGCAGTTTTGGCTCTCAGAGATGAGGGTCTGTCAGCTAAATCTGTGCATTATGTAGTCTCAACTGCCAGTGAGAGGTACTGATGACTGGAACTACGCAGAGCGTAGTTCAGTGTGGCTTGTTTTGGACTAGAACTATGCAATGTGCAATTCATTTTGGCTTGATGTAGGCTGGGACTATGCATTGCGCAAATCATAGTGGGCAAGACTCGGGCCTGACTCCTGAAACTGCGCAGAGCATAGCTAGAGCCAGTGATTGACAACCTCTACACAATTCGTCTTTGATTCCTTAATCACAAGGGAAAGATTTGTGACCTTTTCTGTTGGTGGTTCCTCCTCACCGGCCTTCACATCCAAGACTGTGTTGCAACTATCTTCGATGGCTTTTTCCAATTGTTTTTTTCATTGATATGCTTAGTCTCTTTTCTTAGCCACCTCCTCCAGCTGCTTCTTTAAAGCAGCTTTCTCCTTTTCCACATCATCATCGTTGAGGTTCGTTGCACCTGCTCTTGCAGCTTAGTTGTTAAACTTTTATGGAATTCATGGAGCATATGAATGGGCAACACGACAATACTTATGGTGACATTCTTCCATTCTTTGGCTTGTTCTTTGTCCTTCAGTGAGTACCATTGAAGTGCCCCAACTGGAACCTGCAAAAATTCTAACATTGAATTGCATTTCTATTTTTTGCTCTACCTACAGTGGTTAAGATCTTTGTTCTCGTTGTTTTTCAACTCGTAGCAATGCCTTCAGCTCTGCGATTCCCTTCCATACTTCAGTCAAAATTGTTCTATATCGATCATCAATTCTATCCCAGGTATCTATTGTGATCTCTAGACCTTCTCTCTGATCTCGTCGATGTTCCCATTAGCGAGGACAGGCGCTTATTGTGCCCTTGGACTTATCTGCTTTCTACTTTTTCCTCTTGTCCACTATAGTTGTTGTGTCTCTCCTTTTGACAATAAAAGGTGACTTCTATGGTACCCCTGCATCACTGATTGGTTCCTCATGCTCCTTCTTTGTTTCCTTTGTTTCTATCTCTGCATCCTTTCCACTTGTACCTACATCATGCGAGGTACCCTTATCTGTTCCAACCGCTCCTCTGGGTGGAGTCATCCATTCTTCTGGCCACTGTTGTACTACGACGAGTAAATCATCATCAATTACTAAGTATGTCAATGGGTTCCATGTCCCAGTCGAGTCCTTCATTGCCTTCACATAGGCTTTGTGGAAGCCAACTTTGAAATCTGCAAGTGACAATACTGCTTATTTAAACTAGGTGACAGCCTTGGATGTTGATTCACCACCATGTGTAGATCCATTTCCATCACCACAAAGAAAATCCTCTTCTCTATTGCGCGCCTTGGATCCTTAGTAAACCAAAGGGAGGCATACCTAGTTGTCTCACAAACATCCACCTCGACAGATGGAAAATGCGAGTCTTCTGGTTCTTTCCATGCAATTAGCGCGGTGAGTATTATCAGCCAAGCATAGTGGTATGTATTCCCCCTTTCTTGTGCTTCCATCAATCTGTCAAAAATTCATTGCATAGATAGATAGCCCAGTTAAACTAGACCCCTACGCTGCATTGCACATCCAAAGATACTACAGCTGTAGGCACCTCATTGGCCCTGCAATTCCTCATTATCTTACTTGCCAAGATGTGTGCACTGAAACACAGTCCTTAGTCATCAATGGAATTGATGTCATATCCCCGAGACTTCTTCACTAGTATAAACTTTTCCTTTATCATTTGTGCCATCTCCTTATCCTTATTCTTGCCCACAAATTCTTCTGCGGGGTCTTTTCCCTAATGAGGCAACGCTGTGATATTTTTTATTAACATCTCATCAATCGTGATCCTCATCCCTAGCCAAATACATCCATCATCTACCATTGCAAGGAGTTGTTGCACAAAGATTGTAATGGATGTGCTTTGGCCGAAGTGTGGCACATTCAACATATTCAAGAGGCCCACTCTCTGCAATCCTACAACCCACTGGAATGGCTCCAACCTCGTGACTCCACTTTCTGGGTACCGAACCTGCTTCAGATATCTACTTGGTTTAAATTGAGGGTATTTGCTTCGATTTTTAAAGTACCCGTCTTCCATCTTTAGTTGGGGAGCCCTCCCTAACACTTCTCCATCAAACGACACTTCCTCCAACAACAACAAAGTAAACATGTCAAACTTTCCATCCTTTGGCTCCTTAACTAGCTTGGCATTTGGTTTTCTTGGTGCATGTAAGGTGGGAGCACAGTGGGAACCTCTTCATCCTTTGTCTCCATGCGTTGAAATTTGACCTCCTATTTTCTATCATTTATCTTATTAGGTGCCTTCTTCTGCATAGGATTCTTTCCTTTCTGCACACGCTTCTTCCCTTTATCTTCTTTGTTCTTCGTGCGGACTTTCGTCTGTGTTTTCTTCCTCGAGGATGTTCTAAGTTATACCCCAAATACCTCAATTGGTCTCTTCTCCTACTTCTTATGTGGTTGTGGTTTTATGGGTACCTACTTTCTTGGCAACCTTTGGAATATTAGGGACATGGGTACCTTCGCTCCTTGTGCCTCCATAATACCCACTAATCTTTTCTCTGCAAATATTCCAACAAGTTCTTTAAAACTCCTCTCAGACATACAATAGCTCTCTTCTATTAAATTTCTCAACTTCTCCAAATAGAAAAGTGTCAAATGTGGCGTGGGATATGGTTTTCATAACAAATTTGAATTTCAGCCCCATGATTGCTTCAATATTGCTCATTTAATGCAATTATGGGGCTAGATACAACAAGTTTTCTTTCATAAATGCTCTTTTCCTGCGTCCCTTAACAACAATTTCTTTTTAACAGTAGCTTTTTCCCTCCAATGGTCATATTTCCAACCAACTTCGATGAACCTTTCCTCATGGTGCAATTACTTTTTCTTTGTTACAGTTCCTTCGGACTTCATCATACTCTTAATTATCGCGCAATAATCTTCCTTCGACGAAGTCCCTTTTCTGCATAGTAGTTTATAGTCCCGTGCCCACTTTCAACTACAGGTGACACTAAGACTTCCTTCCCTTCAATTTTCAGTGTGAAGCTCCAGGGACAGATTTTTCCATGTATATCTTCAATCTTCTACCATTCACTCGTCACAGAATCAACTTACCATTCAACTTCGCGAGCTAAACTACACCACCATCAGAGATGTGCTTAGTGATATATGGTATTAGCCAATTTGTTTTAAATTTCCTTGGGAACTTCTCCAATTTTTTGTCATATAATAATACAAGATCTCCTTCCCAGAATGTCTTATTCTTAATATGCATGTCATGCCAGGCTTTCTCCCTTGCTTTTTTTACTTGTTGATGGAACCCTGCTAAGAACATGTCTTCTTCTAGAGCTAGTATATGTGACATTCTTTCCTTCATAATGTCAAGATCTTCCATATCTGTGACAACTGCAATTCTCAAACTTGGTAGAATGTATTTCATAGGCATAACTTCCTCTTTTCCATATACCAACCTAAATGGTGTCTGCCTTTTCAATTTCTTACATGTTGTTCTATATGCCCACAACACAGCTAGAATTCTCAAATCCTAGTCATCTTTGTTCACATTTCATACCTGGGCCATTTCATTCTCTAGAATCTTATTGAAAGCTTCCACTATTCCATTTGCCTAGGGATGATAAGGAGTGCTCTTCTGGTGATAAACCTGGAATTCCTTAGTTAGTTCTTCAATGGCCTTGTTCAAGAAATGTGTGCCTTGTTCACTCATCAAGATCTTCGGGCAACCAAACCTCAACAATATATATTCAAAGATGAATTTCACAGTAGTTTCTACATTGTAATCCTTCACTGGTTGTTCCTCGGCCCATCTTGTCAAATAATCAGTTGCGGTGATTATATACCTCGCACCAGTCTTCTTTCCTAGCGGACTGATAGGTCCAAAGTTAATCGCCCATTTGTCAAAATCCTACAAAGTTACCTATGGCACTAGTGGAATCTTGTCTCTTCCAGATGGATTTCTTATTCTTTGGCATACATCATATGCTTGATAGAATTCTTTTGCATCCTTATGTAATGTGGTCCACCATAGCCCAAATCTCAAGATTTTATGCGCAATGGATTTTCCTGCATAGTGCCCACCTTCGACTCCTCCATGAGCTTCCATCATAATACTCTGTCATTCATGTTCAGAGATGTATCTACGTAATACTTCATCCGTTCCCATTTTGTACAAGTGTCCAACAATCAACGATAAATCAGCTGCTCGAACCACCAACTCCTTTTGCTTCATAGTGTAATCTGTGGGTGCCATTCATGTGGTCAAAAACTAAATAATATCCATGAAGTGATCATCTACGACTCTAATTTCGAATAGATGTGCATCAGGCAGGTTATCTTTGATATTTGTGGGTTCTTCTCTTGTCTCTATTCTTGATAGATGATCGAGTCCAGCATTCAATTTCCCTGGATTTACTTTAACTTCAAAGTCATACTCTTAGAATAATAATGACCATCTACATATCTTTCCTCCTAAAACAAGCTTATTCACCAAATATTTCAACGCGGAGTGATCAATGAACATTTTGAAATGCACTCCCCAACAAGTAATGTTTGAACTTCTGTAATGCATACACCATAGCTAATCCCTCTCTTTCCATCATGCTATAATTATTTTCCGCATTGGACAAATGCTATGGGATGATCAATTTCCATTGCTTCTGGTTGCACTAGCACTACACCAAATGATATGCAAGATTCATCAACTGTACATGGAACTCCTTCTTCCAGTCCAAGAAAACTAGAATAGGCGCAGTTACCATCTTCTATTTCAGTACATCCAAGCTCTTTTGGCACTCTTTGCTCCATTGAAAGGTCACATCTTTCTTCAGCAATTTCTCCTTCGGCGCATTTATCTCCACATACCCCTTTATAAAATTTATGTAGTAGCCAGTGTTTCCCAGTGTCGTGCACAGTTATCTCACTATTTTTGGTGTTGGCAGGTTCACAATAACTGCGATCTTCCCAGGATCCACCATTAATCCCTGCTTACAAACTACATGTCCCAATAGTATACCAAATGGTGAACAAAAGATGCACTTATTCAAGTTCAATGAGATCTAGTACTGCCTAGAGGTACCCAACATCAACCTTAAGATTGCCACATGCTTCTTTATTAGACCAAAGACTCTCCAATTGTCGAAGTATACTTCTAAAAACTTATGTATATATTCTTTGAAGGTCACGATTACAACTTTGGAAAATATAGCAGGCACATTCTTTAATCCAAAAGGCATCACCGTGTACTAATAAGAGACCCATTCTATCACAAAAGTTGTTTTATGTCTATCTTCTGGTGCAATTTTGATCTAATGGTGTCTTGAAAAGCCATCCGTGAAAGAATATGCCTCCTTTCCTCCTACATTGTCCAATACTTTATCTGTAAATGGTGTAGGGAAGGGGTCATGTAGGCATGCATCACCAAATTTCCTTAAGCCAACACAAATTATAATTTCCCCTTTTGCCTTCTTTTCTTGAACCACCATGGAACTTACCCATTCAGACTCTTTGACGGGTTCGATTATCCCAGTTGTTAACATTTTGTCTAATTATTCTTTCACCTTCTCCTTGTATTTTGGATTCAGTCTATAAGATATTTGCTTGATAGGCTTCGCATTTGGCTTCAGAGGAATCCTCATGACTCCCAAATATCCTAATATGCCCTTCATATCTGAAAACTTAGTTGGGAACAACTCCTGATATTCAAGCAAAAGATTTGTTATCTTGCTGACTGTGTCTTCATCCCACTCATCTCTTATTGTTGCGTACTTTGGTTCAGCCTCTGACCCTATATCCACATTCCTCATCTTCAATGGATTTGTTATATCAGGAATCTCTATTTCAAGTCGATTTACTTCATGATGACCTTATGGTTTTATTCACCCTCTTCAACAGTGAGATTCTAGCATTCCATTACATGGTGTATTTGTACGAACCAATTAGGTTGTCGTGGGGTTCTAACAGTTTCTTGTGAAGTGTCCTACCTGTCCATGGTTATGATAGATAATTTAGCCATGTCCTCAACCAGCTCCTCCTCCTCGTTCTCATCCTCTTCCTTGAAATCCTCCTCGACAAGCATGCTGGCCTAGTTCCTCATGTGTATTTCCTTCATCTTGTAGTCTATAAGTATTAGTAGTGTTCTCCATCATTAAGTCATAACTTCGACAATTTTTCTCATCGTGGCCTACTGATCTACAAAAGCTACAAAACAACTACTTCGGGGTTTATACATACTTTTGTAATAGGTATCATTCTTTAAAGTGATGTTGGCCTCTCGTTCTACAAATCTCACACCACAAACCTGGGTTTACTAGATTAGGAACTCCGCTTTCCAAATAATCTCTGAACATGAGGCATTGATTCTTATAATGACCCTGTACTTTGCATTTTGTACTCCATACTTCTGATCTGGTCTCTTTACGTTTCTTAAGATCCTACACTTCCAAGTTCAAATTGGCTAGATGACTTTGTTTCTATTGTACCCCTGCATGAGTATCTCCACCCGACGAAGCTTCCAACTTCATCGCAATCTCCAATGCTTCATCTTGAGTCATGATCTTCTATTGTGTCAAAAGTAACCTAATATGTGGCAATAGTGAGGCTATGAACCACTCTTTATGTTGTTATGGGGGTATATTAAAGCTTACTTGACCCATCAACACCTTGAATCGTTGATCCAACTCCCACACAGGTTTAGTCGATGTCTGTTTGATTTCTTTTAGTTCTGTGATGCATTGTGATTTAGATTTCGGCTTCTTGAATTCTTATACCAATGCTTTATTGATTTCATCCAATGAAGAATTTGGGTTAGTCACAAATTATTTCGTATACCAAGTTAGTGCTCTTTCTCATTGCGGCGTGACGAGTTACACCTTATTTACATCATCACTAGTGATCTCTCTTGTTGTCCATATTGCATCAGCTACAAACCAAAACTAATCAGGATCCTCTGATCCCAATCCTTTAAAAATAGGTATCTTAATGTGATTGGTCATTCTCCTTCTCAGGGGGCTAGGTGGAGGGGGAGGGGGTGGAGGTGTAGGGGAATTATGGGGAGGGGAGGGGGTGGAGGTGTAGGGAATTATGGGGAGGGGGATGGGGTGTAATGGGAGTGGATGGATGGGGAATCCAGAAGATGCCCTGATTCTTCTCAGCTCCTAACTTCGATGCCCCTTTAGGACGGTCGGGGGAATTTCATGGGGTTGTAGGGTTACTTGTTTCTTCTTCACTCTCAAATCCTCCTAATAAGGGGATATAGTCAGTTTCAATAAAATTCTTCGGCTCTGTTCTGTATCATTTTTTGTAGACCCTGGTTCAGGCTTCTTTCCTCTTCGTCTAAACATTAATCTGACTGCATTTTCATAATCCCATTTTCACACAATAACATCTTAATCCAGAGATTAAAATATCTTAAGAACTTACCTCGTGGTCCTTTTTGAAAAATATTCATTTAGCTTCACTATAGGACACGCTCGCATCTATCGCAAACTCAGTGATAAATCCTCCCAAAATGTTATCAATACAGAAATCAACATCCCTTGAGATATTGTTACTGATGTTCTTAAGTCACCGTATCAATTCAGGGTTCCACTCCTTAGGTTCGTCATTCTTGAAACAAGTCTTATGCTCAGTCAACTTAAATACCCACCTGTACAATTCAATGTGGAATGAACCAAATAATATTTTGTATTTCTCTTCAAAGATGTACTTCTATAATTAGTCTTCAGCTGATAATCGAGGGTTTTTGTTCTCTTTTTCCACAAATTCTATTTCCTTCCTGTTAAACCCACTCCTGGATTTCTTTCTTCGACGGATGCCAAAACATATCCCTTAAGCAGATCTCGGTATCGACAACGAAACCATTTATTGGTTTAAGGGGGCTTGACCCAAGTTCAGAGCGTATTGCATACCAACAAAACCCTCAACCATTGGCCCTTTCGGTAATGACCTGCAAGCATATCGCAATATCACCCAAAGCGATTATGGGAGGTTTCAGAACCAGGTTTTTGCAGCCATATGCATATGCATGTTGTTTCGTTTGTGTGTTCACTTATGTATTATATCTTACTACAACTTTGCGTACATGAATAACTTCGCATTGATAGTCAACTTCATAGATTGGTACTTAACGCATAAACATAATAGAAAACAATATAACATGTATTCTTTCACATAATTCAGTAAAATGCACACACAACAATATCAATAACAAAGAGAATCAACACATAAAGATACACAATACTTTTCCAAAACTTCTTCTTTATTAATAAGGATCTTCAATACATGCTCTTCACTGACCTGAACACCCAACTGTAGGTGGTCTGGGCACACAACTGTAGACTCTTCAAGGCCTCCGTGCACTCAGCTGTGGAGCCTTCCCCAAAAATACAAACTACAAATATAAAGACTCAATTCGCTTATGATCTTCTCATGACATTATTCATATCTGACAAAGTATTACATCTCCTTATATATGTTTCAATACTACAAAACAAAGGTCGACATACTATGGATCCGACAAAACAATGACTAAAACTCAATACCCGTTACAAATTAAGGGGCTTTAACCCGCCCCAAAGCCCCTAAAACATTGTGCGATGAATATAACTTCATCGGCTCCGTGCGCTCTGCTCCTTAAAATGTGGAGTCTTTGACCAAAACTTGGACCAAGTTGGGTTGCGCCCAACGAGTCTAGCATGGGATTTTCATTCCTAGGAGTTCCTTCATTCAACAAAAGATAAGTGGTCATTTGTCAAATAAACCATCCTGCATTTTCCGTTGTCACAGTCCAAGATCAAGTCTACAATCTTCATACTGGGGTAATTAAACAATATGGCATAATGTTTTCACCATATTTAGCGTTCAGATTTTTGTGTATATTTTTCTTGCATAATTTTATGTTCTTGATTAACTATTCACCTATTGCAAAACTTCCTAACAAATTATTTTTGATACCAATGGTTATATAGAACTCGTATCTATATTTCATGAATGATATGACTTAAATTTCCTATGACTCAATTAACAATTGTAGTCAAATTTTATCAGTTAGATATTTTGACTTCCTGGGTATTGTTGCAGTAGGTTGGGTTTAATTTCTATGTAAATATCGACCAAGGCCATAGAGAAAGTCGACCAATGCATTCATTTGACCAATGTAGTCAACATCGACCAAATTTAAAGCATATATCTCGTTGGCTAACATCGATGAAGTCAAGTGTTTTTCCTAAACCATGTTATGTGCCTAAACCATATCATGATGTGAGTAAGTTGATCCTCCTTTCTTTTATTGAAAAAAAAAAATGGTATGTGCCACAATCCTTTCTTGGTTTTCCTAACCATTAATAAAAATTCAATTTGACTATATAGCATGTGTTGACTAATCGAATCAAACCACAACAATTGATCCATCATTAATAGTGTTAGCACCTAAATCCGCCTTAGGCTGAAAGAAGGCAAAATTCAGGGTAACCACAAACCACGCTCAGTCTGGTAGCTAGCCCTACCAGAACAGGAGAGGGCTTTCTCCAAGTCACACTTAGTGAATAGATGAATGAAAGGGCCTGAGATGAATTTCAATGAACTATTTGTCTTAGGCTAGTAAGTGAATATGAATACAAGGAGTGATTTTTATGAATGACTGTGTTTCTGGGATGTTCTGGGACCACTGGACCTCAATGAACAGAGAACTTAATACAAAGGCACGAATTATTTCATGAGGAAAGGTAGGTGGAAAGCATAGAAATTTAGTTTTAAGATATGGCGGAATGGAGAGATTGATTAAGAGGGTGAAAAGGGCATGGACAACATGAATCCTTTTCAACAGAAGAAATGAACACTGAACAATTTTCCCACAGGCAGAGCAATAAAATTGAATTCTACCTTAGCTAACTCAGAAAATTTCAATGGAAATGAATATGAAATGAGCTATGAAACATAACAAGATACATATGAAACATAAGAGACACATTTAATACACTCACAACCACATGAATCTCATGAAATAGAGCCACTGCCTTTCATTTATCCTGTGTAAAAAATATACAATGCGGAAACAAAGTTTCTCTCCAACAGTCTCCCAGAAGTTACAGGCCAACCAACCCTTTGCAAATGGTTTGCATACAATATATAGAAAGTGCTATGGAGAGATAGAACACCCAAGGGTTAGGGAGTTACTCGAATCATTACAAACTGAAGGTGGAGAGCCAAACAACAACTACAGGTGCAGCGCCACAAACATGACAAATGGCTCGGTGGCCCTTTGCCTTCCTTCGCCACTTGGGTAACTGACCATACGGAGTGAAAATACTTATAAAACCGACTTAGGTGCAGAAAAACTGAAGTAAATATGAGTGGGCCCATTTACAAAAAGTTGGGAAGCGAAATTTTGCGAAAAAGAGTCATTTTGGCCTTTTTTCCTATATGCGCCGCGCTCCTTTCCTGTATGCATCGCGCCACTTTGAGGCCAGTTTTGAGGGCCTTCCCGGAGTCCAAAATGAGCGAAGGATATCTCGTTAGAAAGCCTGTCCTATCTACTTTCCAACCCCACTAGAATTTTTGAATTTGGAGCTCATTTTCCCCTCCAAATCTTCATTCTCCCAAGACTTCTTCCTGTGTGTCAAAATAGGGGCAGTGAGGCCATTTTTGAGTGTATTTTGCACTTTTGGTGGCCAAGATCTTCTCCAAATTTCTTGCTCCTAGTGCCAATAATTTTTATTTTACATGCCGAATCCACAAATAAAAACCATTTCTCATTTGGAGCTCCCAATCTTACGCGTCGCGCCGGTGGCGTAGCGCGTATAGAGAAAAAACTTGTTTTTGTGCCAAAAATTTGTCGTGCGACCAAAATTTTCCCAAATTCCTTGAAATTTGGGCTGGAGGGCCTCTATGAAGTGCCATGCTATTCCAAGGAAGCTTCAACCAAGATTTGAAGCCGATCTTGCTCTTTTTCTCTTTTTGCTTCCTTTGTTGCTTCGCTCAATTTAGCCTTCAAGCTCCTTATTCGGGCCTTTGCGCTCATGTTCCGTGCCCTGTAATGACAAGACATCCTCCTCAGTATGGCAGTGTCCATGTTTTCCTTCTCCAGCTTTTTCTCCAAGTGTAGGTTGACCCGATCCAACCAAGTCTCACGGTCATTAAAGCCAACATGGTGGAAGCGATTCGTGGATGATACCAATATAAAATGGACTCATGGTAAATCAGAACTTGAAAAGTTTTTTATTCACCTAAATTCCATCTCTTCAGAAATAAAATTCACTATGGAGATTGAAGAAAACATGAGCATCCCTTTTTTAGACGTTCTCATCATCAGGAAAGAGGACGGCTCCCTTGGGCATAAGGTTTTTAGAAAGTCAACCCATATTGAAAACTACCTCCACGCTGAGTCCCACCATCACCCGACCCAAAAATTTGGTGTTATAAACACTCTGGCTATCAGGGCCCTTCGAATTTGTGATGTTGATCATCTTAATGAAGAAAAGAAGCATTTAGTCTCAACTTTTAAGAGTTTAGGCTACAAAGAAAATGAGATAAAAAGGACAATAAAGAAAGCAGAGAAAAAGATGGTATCTCATGAACCTAAGGCCCATGATCAGCCTCAGGGTGGTAGGGTTTTTCTACCTTATATTCATGGAGTCACTGATAAGATTGCTAAAATCATAAGGAAGAAAAACATAAGCACACAATTCTCTGCCCCTGGAACTATTAGACAAAGTATGAGATCTGTCAAGGATAGTATTGATAAACATCAACTTAAAGGAGTCTATAAAATAGATTGCTCCTGTGGAAAGACCTACATTGGTGAAACAGGTCACTCCTTGCAGACCAGACTCAAAGAACATGGAGCCGATATTAAGAAAGAAATATCTCGTACTTCGGCCCGGCAGAACACTCATCAAAAACTAAACACCATGTTTGTTTGGAAAGCGCTTCAATTATCGCTAGGGAAGATCATCATAATAAACGAAAGATCAGAGAAGCTCTTGAAATTATCAAGCACCCTCATAATATCAACAGAGACAATGGTATGGAAATTAGTGGAAGCTGGCTTCCCCTAATCAAATTAATTAAAAAGTCACCAACCCCTCTTAGTTAAAGCCCCCCCCTTCTAATCCCTTTAAGTCAGTAACCTAGCTTTAAATAATTTATAATAATAATAAATAAAAAGTCTTAATTAACCACTATAATTATAATATTGACTATTAACCTTTGAGTAATATATATATATATTAATCATTATAATAATAAGAATAATAAAGTTAAATAAATAATTAAAATAAAATTAATTAATTAAACCAAAAATTATTACTAATATATATTATATATATATATATATATATATATATTAAATATATAATAATAAATATAATCATAAATAATGGTTTTAAATAAAATAGGTTTATAAACAATCTATAATACTTTATACTAATAATTTTAATATTATTAATGCTTATTATTAGTATTTATTATTTTGATAAAAAAGTACTATTTCTAATCATTAATAATTAATAATAATAATTATTATTATATTTACATTCTAATATATCAAGAAAATAAAATTAATAAAAAAATATATATTTATATAATATATCTAATTTATATCAATCTAAAAACAATTTATATTAACAATTTTAATAATAATAGCAAATAATTATTATTCTTATTAATAATTAATAATAATTCTTTTATTAATAATAAATATTAATAATTATTAATAGGTATAACAAATTAAAAATTGTATGAATATTAATAATATGAATTTTAATAAAAAAAAAAAAAAATAATTAAAAATTAAAATTAATAAATTTAGTTAAATAAATAAAAATAAAATTGGCCGACCTCTCATAAAATATGACAGCCGACCTTTTTCTTAATTTTTCTTCCTCTTTACTATTTATCCCTCATAAACTGCTCTTCTTCTATCAAAGCATTCATTTGGTCTTGATGATGGATCCCGGTTGGGATTCGAAACATTGGCATAAAATGGTTCTTACTGTGGATTCTCTGGTAAACAAATCAGATGAGCTCAATCCTTCTCTACTAGATAGCTTGTCGATTTTCACGAATGCTTTGCAGCTCCATGATCGTCTATTGGTCCTCAAGCTGTTTGTTTCTCTACTCCAGATACTTGATGAACCATCTAGCTCTCTCGAAATTGAGTATCAAGTCTTTGATCTCCGTGTCCTGCTCCTGAATGGTCATCCTGAGTTTGGAATTTTCTGCCTCTGTCTCTTCATCCTAAATGAGGATGACACCGGTCTCCTGTGCACCTAATGGCCCCTCATCATGCATGGGCTCCTTGCCCTTGTCCAATACCTGTATAGTCGATGCCGGAAGCAAGGCCCTTTCCACCCCGGGTGGAGATAACACTTGCTTTGCTGCTGCAAACAAGTGCCTACTGCCTCTCTGATATGTAATGAAAACTGGCATGGTAGTGGTCTCATGATGCTCATGCTGATAAGACGAACCACGCAACTCCTGCTCGGGCTCTGAGTGTACCTGTGGTGTGCTGAAGAAGTCACGGGAGATGAAGTCCTCCCAAGCAATGCCCTGCAATCCCAACTGATGATCTACCAACATCCGAATGAGAGTGAAGTGATAGACACTGTTAAGCTTCTGCTGAGGGGTCTTATGTAGCATGAAGGTGCTCATTCTCTCTATGTTCTTGCATATGAAAAACGGGAGGTTCATCAACCTCACCCTGGTAAAGTGCATGAGTAGGCGGATATGATAGGCATACGGTCTAGAGAACCTCCCCTCACAGCTGAAGTATTTCATGATCAATCTCATGAGTGGAGCATACTCATTCTTCAAGTATCTAAAAGGAAATACTCTTGTGAGCTCATCCACGAACCTGGTTTTGATGTAAGGCTCATAGTGATGCCTTTCCACCTTCTTCTTCTTATGCCACTGCTCCCCAACATTTGGAATACCTGTTGCCAATGATATAGCTTCAGGTGTCAAGGTGAAAGTGACCCTGGCCAAGGTAGACTGACCTCCATGTAGATGAAGCACAAATAATTGGGCCAACTCATGATGAACTCTGACATTTGTCACCCTTTGACAAAATTTGAAGCATGATAAGTACTGGAAGGATGACAAGGCAAGAGGGCATGCTTGTAACGCGGTGAGGGTAGTGGGTTCATCCCTGACATGTTTGCCACTCTTGTGGTGTCTCCTAGGAGCCTGCTCTTCTGAAGATGAGTCACTCTGTGTTTCCCTCTCATACTCGGATGAATGCTGTGATGACATGAATGCAAATGTGGGTTGTGATTAGGCTACCCCCTTTGATGATGGTGTGAGGCTGGGTACCTTTGTAGTATCTGTTACCAAGGGGAACAATGAAATAGGGATTGTTAGGAAGGGAGTGATGAAATGGGAATAGGGGTTATAGGGAGAAATTTGTTAAGGATGTGGGAGGAGTTTGGGATTTTTGATGGGGTAGGGTTTAGGGTTTTCTATTGAGCAAATAGGAGGAGGGGAAAGGGAATATGAGTTTGGTAGTTTAGGGCAGTGATGATAGGAAAAATGGCATAGGGGAACAAGGGAAAAAGATAAGGAAGGGAAAAGGGGACCTTGGCATCAACAATACAATTGCACAACCCTAGCAAAATGGTCTCTTGGTGTCTTCATATGGTTGCTTTAAGAGTTTTGTTTCATCTCCATCATTGGGCATAAAATCACCATGTCTTTAACAAATTTGATGAACAAGTGGTTAATAGAGTCTCCTTGCAAATTTATGTGCTTCCCAAAAAATTTGAGTGAATTTGGCATGTTTTGGGCACTTTGGTTCTGTGCGCCGCGCCTTTGTTTGTGTGCGCCATGCTCTAGTTTGTATGCGCCGCGCTTCGGGTATGTGCTGCGCGTTCTAGCTTTGAACTGGGGGCGGGGGCCGTGTGCGCTGCACCCTGCGTGTGTGCTGCGCCCTTAGCTGTGTGCGCCGATCCCTTAACCTCACCTCCCACAGGCTTCTCACTCCTTTTTTGCTCCTCGGCCTATAAGCACCGCGCACAAAGCCTAGTGCGCCGCGCGCTCTATGTACGTCGCGCGCATTATAACTCTGAACTGGGGGCGGGGGCTGTGTGCGCCGCGCCCCTGACTGTGTGCGCCGCGCCCTAAAAACCGACTCCCACTCACTCCAAATGCTCACCAACGCACTCCAATCACCTTGCAATGTCTCCCACTGGTTTTGATTTGCACAATGCCTCTGATTGTGGTGCAAACTTGTATATAAAGCTTTGGGAGAGATGAGTTTGATTTTTGCTTCTTCAAAAACCCATTTTCTAATGTTGTGTTTTGGCACTTTTTCATTAGCTTTAGAATACATTGATTTTCACTTTCCCTTTGAAATTTTAGCTCAAATGACGAAATTTTCGGCACTCTTTGCAGGGATTGCACGGCGGGATGTTTGGCCACAGAAACCATGACTGCCTCTGAAAAATCAATTGGCGACTTTTTTACAAAATTTTGTCATAAATGACACTGTTTGACTTTTCTTCAAAACAGAGTTTTGAAGAAGAGTCGAAGTCTATCCACATGACGATGAAGCTTTCTGAACCATAACTGTGTAAGGGCCTCACTATGCGCTGCATGGCTCTACTGGACATGTTTCAAGTACCGAATTGTTGAATTCCTAGACCTAGACCTCGAAATGACCTTTGTCCTTTAAAGGACCAGACCCTGACTGTCATGGACTTTGATGATGATTAAAAAAAGACCTGAGCCAACAGGAGCCAGACATGAGACTATAATGACCTTCTCCATCAGATTATGGCATGCCTGCAGCGGAATGAAACTAGGAGAATGGAGCGAGACACCTAATCATGAAATGCATAAAGAGTTTTGATCTCTGACAGAGGACTTGACCAGACCGACTCTAACATTGGCTCCAATGGGGGATGGTAGCTCCTTGGAGGTGCCAAGAACAACAAATCTCTGGAAGAGATAGATAGTGCCTTCGTCCATTGGGCTATGGAGTCATCATTTTGATAGATAATACCGGACTCTAACTCATTTACGAAGTTGAAACGACCAAAACACTGACTCAAACTTGACATTAAAATGACTTAAAGACTAATTTGAACAACTCTAACGAAACTGAAATAAAATGGTATTTACAATGACAGTGGAAGCAACATTTGATAACTTAGAAGTGGTACCGCTTGAGCAGCCGACCATTGATCGGCCCTCCTGGACAATCCTCTCCGTTTATTTCCTTAAGAAGAAAAGCATTCTGCCGCTGATATGCTGCGATCTTGAAAGGACCTTTCCAACGGGTTCTCGAACTTACCGTGCTTGCCTTTCTCCTCGTTTCTTTCATGCCACTTCAGTGCTACATCATCCACCTGAAATTTATCCACCTTTGCCTTTCTATCATAAATTTTCTTGATTTTCTCCTGCAAGTTGGATGTGTTCTTGAAAACTTCTTCTTTGGTTTGCTGCAAGTGGGCCATTTGATTCAGCCTCCTTTGCATGGGATCTTCTTCGCTGTCGACCTCCTGAAGAAGTTTGACAACTAGGGCAGCGAGAGAGGAAGGAAATACTGCATCAACTCCATAAACCAGCTCAAACGGTGACGTACCTATGGACTTCTTCTGGCTTACCCGATCTGCCCAAAGTGCATTTACAAACCTTTTATGCCATCTCTTCTTGTTCATTTCCAGCAGCTTCTTGATTATGTTGACCAATGATTTGTTTGAGGACTCCGCTAATCCATTGCCTTACAGATGATAGGCAGTTGAATGACCCAAGATAATGTGATATTTATGACAAAATGCTACCATTCGCTTTGATTTGAACACTGCTGCGTTATCGGTGATTAGCTTGTTCGAACAACCAAAGCGAGACAAGATGTTATTTTCGAGGAATGAAATGATCACCGCATCTGTAGCTTGTTTGGTGGGGATCACCTCAATCCATTTTGTGAAGTAATATGTGGCTGTGAGGATCCATTTATGCTGTCCGGAAGAAGCGGGATGAATTTCGCCAATGATATCCAACCCCCATTGCTGAAAAGGGGCGCTCACCTCTATGGGCTTGAGTGGTAGAGGTTGTAACTTTTGCTTTCCTTCAAAAATTTGACACTTGTGACAACGCTTAACCATCTTATATACATCATCAAACAAAGTCGGCCAATAGTACCCTGCTCTCAGAATTTTGTTCGCTGTTGACTTCCAAAAGAGGTGACCTCCACAGTCTCCTTGGTGGCAGTCCTCCATGACTTGCTTTGCTTCCTCTTCCACCAAACAATTTAACAAAACTCCACCGGGATCTTTCCAATACAGTGCTGGATTAAGAATGCAGAACTTGGTAGCCTTCATATTAAGTGTTCTCGCTTTGTTCCTAGTGACAAATTTTTGAGCACATATATGATATCAGAATACCATGGAGAAAGAGTGAACATTTCAGATATCTGAGGTGGCGGTTCTTCATCGTTTTCATCAGATAAAGCAACAATCAGATTTATGTCCAAAGCATGCAAGTTTGATTCAGCCATTAGCTTCGCCAATCCCTGTCCTTTCACCAGTTTTGTGGGCTTTATTTCTATGTCATATTCCAGCAAGGCTGCAATCCACTTGCCTCTTCTTCCTTCTGGATCGGCCTACACTAAAATATCCTTTACAGCAGCGTTAGGAACATAGGCCAGAATGTGAGAATGTAGAATATACACCCAGAAATCTTTTAATGCCTTCACAAGTGCAAGAGCCTGCTTTTCAATGATGTTATACTTTAAAGCTGCGTCTCTTATAGCTCTGCTGAAAAATGCAATGGGTCTTTCATGATCCTCTCCCTTTTGCAATAATACCGCTGCCATAGTATGCTCCGAAGCAAAAGAAAACAATATGAAATCTTGAGTATAGTTCGAGCTTACTAGAACTGGTGCTGAGGAAAGAGCCAATTTGACCAAATTGAAAGATTTTACCGCCTCTTCCGTCCATTTCACTTGGCTATCCTTCTTAAGCATGTTTGTCATTTCTTTTAGATGCTCTGCGAGATTGGGTACAAAGCAGTGGAGGAAGTTCATCTTGCCATTGAATGATTGTATCTCCTTTTCATTCCGGGGTAGATCTATTTGCTGAATTGCTTGCACACGTGTCGGGTCAATATGGATGCCATCCTTAGAGATAATGTGACCGAGTAGTTTTCCTTCTTCCATGGCGAACAAGCTCTTCTTTGGATTCAACGACAAGCCATATTTTCTGCACTTTAGGAAGACAGTTTTAAGATGGTACATGTGCTCTTCATCAGATTTAGAAAACACCATCAAATCATCCAAATACACCACCAAAAAGACATCCTTCTCATTTGCAAAAGCCAAGTCCATAGCACGCTGAAATGTGGCACCCGCATTCTCCAAATCGAAAGGAATTTTTGCGTAATGAAAGGTCCCCCATGGAGTGGTGACACTGTCTTGTCTTGGTCATCGTCATGAATAGAAACTTGGTTATATCTGGAATGACCATCAAGCAATGACATGCGAGATGCCCCCACTACTCCCTGAAGAATGTGGTCCATTTTGGGCAGTGGATAGTTGTCCTTCAATAAGACTTTGTTAAGATTTTTGAAATCGATGCATAGGCGAATCTCCCCTATCTTTTTCCTTACGGGTACCAAGTTGGAGATCCAATTTGAAAATCTGATTGGCACAATGATTCCTGATTTGTACAACCTGTTGATCTCCTTTTCAATAGATGGCCGCAACTTTGGATTTAGCCTTCTCAACTTTTGTCTGAATGGCTTTTGATTAGGCTTGATGGGTATAGTGTGCTGAATTATGTTGGTGTCATACGTCTTTAAATCGGAATAGTCCCAAGCAAACACATCTGCAAATGAAGACATCAAACTGATATATTTATCCTTGATCTTTGGCGGTAATGCTTTGGACAATTTTACCAATTTAGGATTTGCAGCTGTCCCGATATTGACCTCTTCCACACCTTTTTCTATTGGCTGCAATGTTGGCTTACGAACTACATCATCCTGATCGAAGAGTTCTTCTAGGGGTATCAAGCCTTTGGGAATAACGTTATTCTTCAGCTGCAACATGTCCATTTCATTGATCTGCATTTCATCTGTACCATTGCCTTTTCCATCATAAGTTTCTTCATCAATTGAGGTCTCTTTAAACTTGCCTTTGTTTTGCAGAAAATCATCAATCTCGTCATTATCTTGGAACACTTGCCAATATCTCTGATTGTCTAGAATGGTTGGACGGTGTTTGACATGGATTTTGAATTTGTTACTAGAGTTCATTGGGAATTTCAAACTACTCGCTGCCTTAGCAAGAGCATCGACAATGCTATTTTGTATGTGAGGCACACATGTCAAGGTGTATTCTGAGAATAATTTCAAAATGTCTAGGATTGCGTTATGGTAGGCCCGCATCTTAGGATGCTTTGCTTGATATTCGCCTCTGACTTGCTTGATAACCAATTCGGAGTCGCCATATACAAAAATTCTCTTAGCGTTTAGCTTTCTTAGTATTTTTAGGCCAGAAAACAGAGCTTCATATTCAACTTCATTATTTGAACATTCAAAAGCTAACTTGTAAGAGCAAACCTGTACATTAATAGGGACCTTGTTTGGGGCGGAGAAGGGTCTGCTTACCCAAATTCCTATTCCAGCACCATCATTTCCTACTGCTCCATCAAAATCCATGGTCCACAATACTTCTTCCTCCTCTTGCAAGTGCTGCAAATTTGTTTGTTGTGCCTTGCCTGCTTACTTTCCATTGCTTTCAGCTGATTGCCCACCGGTGTTCTGTTGTTTTTGTTCCTCTTTCTTCAAAACTTCTCTGAAATTTTCTGTTATTTCCGGAATATCGTCTGTTTCTACCAACTGACTATCTATATCATTTAAACTATTTGAATACAAAACAAAAGACTCTAAATCTGTATGTACATAGTTAATAGGATGATTTATTGGTTTCTCCTTGCTTGTGATCATGTACTTCATTTTCTGTTCCCGATATAATTTCCTCATTTGTCCAAATACTAGAATCTTTCCATAGGAGAAGTCTAGCTGTAGTGTCCCTTTTAGTTTCGCTATCCAAGACCTGGAAAGAAGCATTCCAAACCTTGGAGGAATGTCTGCTACCACAATATCCATCAACACATTCTTCATGGGGAGATGATCCAAACTCACAACCAAGTCTTTGATGAGACCTATACATCTTACTCTGCTGGAATCAAACAAATAGAGATCATGATATTGTCGGGTGACGTCCAGACCAAGCTTGACCATGATTGCATTGGGCATGAGATTGTGAGAGGCTCCGGAATCAAACATGGCGTTATGTAAAACAAAATCACGCAACCTCAAACTGATGTAGAAAGGTGGCACCTCACTGTCATGAGACTCACCATTTGATGCTGGCCCATAGATCATTTCAGGCTGATCATCTTCGACATTCACCATGTCTGACATTGGATCCAAATTTAACATTTTAGATACTTGTCCTTTATAACTATTGTTCTTCAATATTTCAGTCAAAGGGATGGATATTTTTAGTTTGGAAATCTCATTCTCTAAATTGAACACGGGAATCCTCTCCACCTCTTTGACCGGGATTTCTTTCCTCTCCCTTTCTTTCGATGTAACTTGCTGATGTACTGGTTCTGCTGATGTTGATTTGCTACTCTCTGTTTCAACCACCTCCTTTCCTTTCCTTTGCGTAACAACTGAATCATTCTTTGGTGCTTCAAAATCTTTCTTTTTCTAAATGGGTCTGACTGGCACATCCCTGTTTCTAAGTGAATATCGCTGCTGTTGGGCAGACAAAGCATTCATGTAGCCTCTTTGATATTCATCTGATTGTTCCTCCAAGACGGTGTCGCTTGCTAGAATGAAATATCCATCTTTGTGTGGAGCTGAATTCTTTGTATACTCCTCCTCTTTAGTGAGATAAGTAGGCAAATCGTCATGAGTAAAGAGATGATTTTCTTCACCTATTACATTCCCATCTTCATCTGATTCCGGTCCATGCACAAAATTTTGCTGCAAAGGTGTTTGTACTGCTTGTTGTGCAATTGGCTCTTGAGCTCGCTGATCTCTCTGTCTTATCCTATACTGTGGTTGTTGCTGGCCACAAAAGTTAGGGTTTCTAACTTGTGGCTCTGGTTTGTCAAGTTTCACTCTCTCAAGCATCTGCTCTACCTTCCGAAGTAGCTGATCTACTAAGGAAGATTCTTCCTTTGCAGTGACCTTCTTTTCTGCTTTTGCTCTAGCCCTCTTGGTCAGCAAATTTGCTTCAACGCTGACTGCTATCTTCTACATGTCTTCCATTGTAGCCGATTCTCTTTCTCTCAATTGATAAGCCATATCAGCATCAAAACCATCAAAGAATTTCAACATGGCTAGTCCGACGGGTGGCCTTAGATCATCTAGAATTTCATTATACCCTGTATTGAATCTAATGCAATAATCTTGGACCGACTCACCAGCGTTTCTCATGATTTGCTCATATTCAGACAGAATTTGAAGAGGGTTCTTTTTCACTTCCCAGCGGTTCAAGAATTGTCTTTGTAGGTCTGCCAAGGTGGCGATACATGCAGCCGGTAAACCTCTGAACCATTTCCTTACTTCACCTGCAAATGTTTGTACAAGAAGTCTCATTGCCACGTTTTCTGCATCTATCTCATGAAGTTCATAAAAGTCTACTGTTCTGTCCACATGTTGCTGTGCAGTAATGCCATTAGGAGTGCCATCAAAGAATGGGATTTTGCTTTGGTAATCAACGGGCATATCATCTAGAAATTTGAGGCAAAACAAGTGGTGCGAAACATGCAGCCATCACTCTCGGTGGATTTGTCCTCAGAGGTGTTGGAGGAGTGTGCACAGTTTGTATGGGGCTAGCAATGGGAGTTTGAAGCTGAGCTATTATGTAGTTATCAATATACCGGTTAGCCCTTTCCGTCTCCAAGTCTACAAGAAATTTTGGATTGTGGACAGTAGAGTCAACCGCTCTTTCGGACTTGGTTTCAAACAACGATAATTCAAACTGCTCGTCAAACTCTAGCTCTTCAATATACTCAAAAATGTCTGGGCATGAATGAGATTTGAGCACGGGCAATATAGAGATTTCTTGATGACTATTTCTTGAAATCAAATTGGGATTTTCGTAGATGAGTGGAGGGTCGAGATCTGGATTAGCTCTGGTGTATCTTCGAGAAGCCAACGTGCTATTAAGAAAAAATCAAAGGACACAACCTATTTTACATCAGCCTATCAAATCCTAAACTTATCATCTAGAAGTTTAGAATTATTAAGAACCAAGGGGATTTGATTTCATCCCCAGTGGAGTTGCCACTATGTTAGCACCTAAATCCGCCTTAGGCTGAAAGGAGGCAAAATTCAGGGTAACCACAAACCATGCTCAGTCTGGTAGCTAGCCCTACCAGAACAGGAGAGGGCTCTCTCCGAGTCACACTTAGTGAATAGATGAACAAAAGGGCCTGAGATGACTTTCAATGAACTATTTGTCTTAGGTTAGTAAGTGAATATGAATACAAGGAGTGATTTTTATGAATGACTGTGTTTCTGGGATGTTATGGGACCACTGGACCTCAATGAACAGAGAACTTAATACAAAGGCACGGATTATTTCATGAGACAAGGTAGGTGGAAAGCATAGCAATTCAGTTTTAAGATATGGCAGAATGGAGAGATTGATTAAGAGGGTGAAAATGGCATGGACAACATGAATCCTTTTCAACGGAAGAAATGAACACTAAACATGAAATTTTCCCACAGGCAGAGCAATAAAATTGAATTCTACCTTAGCTAACTCAGAAAATTTCAATGGAAATGAATATGAAATGAGCTATGAAACATAAAAAGATACATATGAAACATAAGAGACACATTTAATACACTCACAACCACATGAATCTCATGAAATAGAGCCACTGCCTTTCATTTATCCTCTGTAAAAAATATACAATGCAGAAATAAAGTTTCTTTCCCACAGTCTCCCAGATTTTACAGGCCAACCAACCCTTTGCAAATGGTTTGCATACAATATATAGAAAGTGCTATGGAGAGATAGAACGCCCAAGGGTTGGGGAGTTACTCGAATCATTACAAACTGAAGGTGGAGAGCCAACAACAGCTACAGGTGCAGCGCCACAAACATGACAAATGGCTCGGTGGCCCTTTTCCTTCCTTTTCCACATGGATAATTGACCATCTGGAGTGAAAATACTTATAAAACCACCTTAGGTGCAGAAAAACTGAAGTACATATGAGTGGGCCCACTTACAAAAATCCGGGAAGCAAAATTTCGCGAAATAGAGTCATTTTGGCCTTTTTTCCTATATGCGCCGCACTTCTTTCCTGTATGCGTCGCGCCACTTTGAGGCCAGTTTTGAGTGCCTTCCAGGAGTCCAAAATCAGCGTAGGATAGATCGTTGGAATGCCTGTCCTGTCTACTTCCCAACCACACCAAAAGTTTTGAATTTGGAGCTCATTTGCCCCTCCAAATATTCATTCTCCCAACACTGCTTCCTGTGTGTCAAAATATGGGTAGTGAGGCCATTTTTGAGTGTATTTTGCCCTTTTGGTGGCCAAGATCTTCTCCAAATTTCTTGCTCCCAGTGCCAATAATTCTTTTTTTGCATGTCGAATCCACAAATGCAAACCATTTCTCATTTGGAACTCCCAATCTTACCCGTCGCGCCGGTGGCGCGGTGTGTATAGAGAAAAAACCTGTTTTTGTGCCAAAAATTTGTCGCGGGACCAAAATTTTCCCAAATTCCTTGAAATTTGGGCTGGAGGGCCTCTATGAAGTGCCATGCTATGCCAACGAAGCTTCAACTAAGATTCGAATCCGATCTTTCTCTTTTGCTCTTTTTGCTTCCTTTGTTGCTTCACTCAATTTAGCCTTCAAGCTCCTTATTCGGGCCTTTACGCTCATGTTCCGCACCTTGTAGTGACAAGCCATCCTCCTCAGTATGGCAGTGTCCCTGTTTTCCTTCTCCAGCTTTTTCTCCAAGTGTAGGTTGACCCGATCCAACCAAGTCTCACAGTCGTTATTGATCTCTTGCTCCAAAGTAGTGAGCTCAATCCTTCTCTGCTGGACAGCTTGTCGATTTTCATGAATGCTTTGCAGCTCCATGATCGTCTGTTGATCCTCAAGCTGTTTGTTTCTCTGCTCCAAATACTTGATGACCCATCTAGCTCTCTCGAAATTGAGTATCAAGTCTTTGATCTCCGTGCCCTGCTCCTTAATGGTCATCCTGAGTTTGGCATTTTCTGCCTTTGTCTCTTCGTCCTGAATGAGGATGACACCGGTCTCCTGTGCACCTGATGGCCCCTCATCATGCATGGGCTCCTTGCCCTTGTCCAATACCTGTATAGTCGATGCCGGAAGCAAGGCCCCTTCCACCTCGGGTGGAGATAACACTCGCTTTGTTGCTGCAAACAAGTGCCTACTGCCTCTCTGATATGTAATGAAAACTGGCATGGTAGTGGTCTCATGTTGATAAGACGGACCACCCAACTCCTGCTCGAGCTTTGAGCGTACCTGTGGTGTGTTGAAGAAGTCACGGGAGATGAAGTCCTCCCAAGCAATGCCCTACAATCCCAACTGATGATGTACCAACATCCGAATGAGAGCGAAGTGATAGACACTGTTAAGCTGCTGCTGAGGGGTCTTATGTAGCATGAAGGTGCTCATTCTCTCTATGTTCTTGCATATGAAAAACGGGAGGTTCATCAACCTCACCCTGTTAAAGTGCATGAGAAGGCAGATATGATAGGCATATAGTCTAGAGAACCTCCCCTCACAGCTAAAGTATTTCATGATCAATCTCATGAGTGGAGCATACTCATTCTTCAAGTATCTGAAAGGAAGTACTCTTGTGAGCTCATCCACGAACCTAGTTTTGATGTAAGGCTCATAGTGATGCCTTTCCACCTTCTTCTTCTTATGCCACCGCTCCCCAACATTTGGAATGCCTGTTGCCAATGATATAACTCCGGGTGTCAAGGTGAAAGTGACCCCGACCAAGGTAGACTGACCTCCATGTAGATGAAGCACAAATAATCGGGCCAACTCATGATGAACTCTGACATTTGTCACCCTTTGACAAAATTCGAAGCATGATAAGTACTGGAAGGATGACAAAGCAAGAGGGCATGCTTGCAACTCGGTGAGGGTAGTTGGTTCATCCATGACATGTCTGCCACTCTTGTGGTGTCTCCTGGGAGCCTGCTCTTCTGAAGATGAGTCACTCTGTGTTTCCCTCTCTTACTCAGATGAATGCTGTGATGACATGCCTGCAAATGTGGGCTGTGATTAGGCTGCCCCCTTTGATGATGGTATGAGGCTGGGTGCCTTTGTAGTATCTGTTACCAAGGGGAACAATGAAATAGGGATTGTTAGGGAGGGAGTGATGAAATGGGAATAGGGGTTATAGGGAGAAATTTGTTAAGGATGTGGGAGGAGTTTGGGATTTTTGATGGGGTAGGGTTTTCTATTGAGCAATAGGAGGAGGGGAAAGGGAATATGAGTTTGGTATTTTAGGGCAGTGATGATAGGAAAAGTGGCATAGGGGAACAAGGGAAAAAGATAAGGAAGGGAAAAGTGGACATTGGCATCAACAATACAATTGCACAACCCTAGCACAATGGTCTCTTGGTGTCTTCATATGGTTGCTTTAAGAGTTTTGTTTCATCTCCATCATTGGGCATAAAATCACCATGTCTTTAACAAATTTGATGAACAAGTGGGTTAATAGAGCCTACCTTGCAAATTTATGTGCCTCCCAAAAAAATTTGAGTGAATTTGGCACGTTTTGGGCACTTTGGTTATGTGCGCCGCACCTCTGTCTGTGTGCGCCACGCTCTAGTTTGTATGCGCCGCACTCCGGGTATGCGCTGCACACGTTCTAACTTTGAATTGGGGGCGGGGGATGTGTGCGTCGCGCCCTGCATGTGCGCCGCGCCCTTAGCTGTGTGCGCTGTGCCCTTAACCTCACCTCCCACAGGATTCTCACTCCTTTTTTTCTCCTTGGCCTATAAGCGCCGCGCGCAAAGCCCAGTGCGCCACGCGCTCTATGTGCGTCGCGTGCGTTATAAATCTGAACTGGGGGCGGGGGCTATGTGCGTCGCACCCTGTGTGTGTGCCGCGCCCTGAAAACCGACTCTCACTCACTTCAAACGCTCACCAACGCACTCCAATCACCTTGCAATGTCTCCCACTAGTTTTTATTTGCACAATGCCTCTGATTGTGGTGCAAACTTGTATATAAATCTTTGGGAGAGAAGAGTTTGATTTTTTCTTCTTCAAAAACCCATTTTCTAATGTTGTGTTTTGGCACTTTTTCATTGGCTTTAGAATACACTGATTTTCACTTTCCCTTTGAAATTTGATCTCAAATGATGAAATTTTCGGCACTCTTTGCAGGGATTTCATGACGAGATGTTTGGCCATGGAAACCATGACTGCCTCTGAAGAATCAATTGGCGACTTTTTTGCAGAATTTTGTCATAAATGACACTGTTTGACTTTTCTTCAAAACGAAGTTTTGAAGAAGAGTCGAAGTCTATCCACATGACGATGAAGCTTTCTGAACCATAACTATGTAAGGGCCTCACTCTGGGCTGCATGGCTCTACTGGACATGTTTCAAGTACCGAATTGATGAATTCCTGGACCTAGACCTCGAAATGACCTTTGTCCTTTAAAGGACCAGACCCTGATTGTCATGGACTTTGATGATGATTGACAAAAGACCTGAGCCAACAAGAGCTAGACATGAGACTATAATGACCTTCTCCGTCAGATTATGGCATGCCTCTAGTGGAATGCAACTGGGAGAATGGAGCGAGACACCTAATCATGAAATTCATAAAGAGTTTTGATCTCTGACGGAGGACTTGACCAGATCGACTCTAACAAATAGCTTATAGATGGTTGGGATCGTTTCATGACAAGATCATAGCAAATCACACGTCATATTGCATTATTCGAGTGCATGTACTAGCACTTGTCCCTTGAAATTCTCATGCCGGAAGACAGGAGCTTTGCCATGTTGTTGGTCTACCCACTGGTCACTTCCTCTGACTTCCTTCAGTCCTACATCGAAAGTCAAATCTAGTTCTACCATTGTCGAAATCAACTTGAGCAAATTTATTGAATCCAACCAGTCAAATAAGATAAATTCATATAGTATTCACAAACAGTGATATACTATATTGAATTGATATGCTAGATTGAATCCAACCAATAAGTTCAAGGGTCGAACACCTATTCAATTAATTGATTGAAAAAAATAGAGGTAATTTGTGTGGCTTGTTCATGGTTGACCCGACTAGTAGAATTTAGTTTGGAAGTTGATAATTCGTAAGAGCATTTCAAACTCATTTCTGCAAGTAGATTTCGAACAAGTTTGCATTCCTTATATCAAGCGGTGAGTTTTTTTTTTAATTCTCTTAGCAGGTTCTCTACCTTTAGCACCAAACAAATCATCTTTCAACTTTCATGTATATTAATTTTATGGGGCATCATATATTCTTTGGCCATCCCCAACATCTTTCACAAATATCTTTTCACTTGCACAATGCAAACTAATCTCTTTTTTTTCTTTGTGCATGTTCATTTTCTTTTTTTTCTTTTTTGCATGTTATCTTCCACGATCCTTGATATTCACAAACACTTTCTTGGCAGAAAATTTTCCTCTCACAGTATCTTCTCAGCGTACATTCAATTTACATATTTTTTTTATCTTTTCCTGCATATGCATTGGTGTTCTCTTCCTCTGGATGTTTTCTTTTTTCTTTTTCAGATCTTAACTTTCAACATTAAAAATCTTCAATTTGAACATAGCAACATCATCCATCTTTCATATTTATTTCATCTCTAGACAAATTTGGAATTGGAACTTGTCCAATTGATTCATCATATTTGCTTTTTTCTCTGTAGATTCGAGCTACTCTTTCATTTGTTGTCGCAGACACCCAGCCAAACAAAGGAGGCAATGACACCAAATACTGTATGCATACAACAAGAACGACCAATAACAAGTTACATTATAATAGCACAATAAGAACACACATATACACAAAGAATAAGAGAATATTGGGAAGGGAATTATGATCTGTGTTTGCATTAATCTTAGTGTATATTTATACAAGATGTATGTGGTTGGTTGTACCTACTCTCAACCACATATTTACCTTACCTTACATATATACCAAGGATTACTAACATAATTATGATGACAAACGTAGGTCTAAAGAGACCCTTACAACAATCTCAAACCATCCAATCCTTGAGAAAGAAAAAATAAAAATAAAATAAAACAAAAACAAGAGGAATAAAATTATCATTGAAAACCTCCTCTTAGGCACCTAGGACATGGTCTAAGATTGAAAACCTATCTGAGGCAATTTTTTAGTTTGCAAAATAAAATTCCCCTTCTAGGACAACCCTTACAATCTTAGAAGGATATGACAATGGTGAAAACCCCAAAAATTCAAACACAATTAGGCCTGAAAAATAATATATAATATATAATAATATATTATATATTATATATATATATTATATATTTATATTATTATATAATATATATAAAAGAAAAGAAGAAAAATTGAGTTAAAAAAAAATAGTTGATGCCTTTATCTTATCAATTTTATGAATGTGTAGATGACTACAACCTACTTCTAATAAAATTGGACATTAGGAATTAGACATAATGCTATAGGAGAATATATATATATATATATATATATATAATATATATATATATATATATATATAAATATATATTATATATAGTAGTATATATAACGAAAACCTGGGCTTACATGTCACGCATTCTCGCAAGAAAGTCATGTCTTACTTGTCATAGTTTTATGTCTAACAATAAACTTTTTTCCACTTTCACCATGCTACTTTCTTCTATACAATTCATGCTCCTACATAAATATCACTTTTTGTCATTCCAAACTCACATGCAAACTCATTTTTCTCTCCAAATAGACTTCTACAAGAAAGCTACAACCAATGTTGTAAATCTACCAGAAAGCTACAAGCAATCTTGTAAATATACAAGAAGCTTCAAAATTCATCAAAAGCTACAGTTCAATTAAAAATTCATGATCTAGCCTTGAAAAAAGTAAAAATAAAAAAATAGCTTCAACAAGGAAATTACCACACTCAACAAGGAGGAATTGGAAATTGTTTCTCCAATAGGATACCCTGTTATGCTATAGGATCCTCTGCAGTCAAAATTATATGGCAACAAATTTTGTATTTGCAATGAATTTTTCTCCATGACAACTCTAGTTGATCCAACAATACTATACAATCCTCTTAAATTAATCCTTAATCCATTCACTCTCATTTTTTTCATGTATATTACATTATGCATGATACAAGTTCATAACATCAAACTATTAGAAAATGTGGTAACAATAGATAACTCTAAAAAAGACATTGCATGTGTTAAAAGGTGACAACTCCACCAAGCAATGGACATTGGTAAATCCTCCATGCATGCGAGTGATCACAGGAAAAACTCGGACAAGGTAGTAATCATGTCCAGTAATCAATGGATCGTTGCTTGACTAAATCTAAAATTATCACTCGCAACATGCCAAACCACTACCTAAGACTTATAAAAGTTGATTTTGAACTCACCATTTGCATGTAAATGAAAATTTCTTCGAAAGAAAACACTTTTCTCTCTATTACATGGTTTCTACTATAGGTTTTCCGCTACAAGATTCGTTAAATGGATTGTGGGTTCTATAGGACATGTATCCATGATTTCTACAAGAACATTGTCTATAGATTCTACTCCCACAAGAGCTACATTTTACGCATTCAACGGGAGAGATAGCATCAATTCTCTACAAACTAGCACATTGTAGAAGTAAATAACCATCCTCAACACTTGCAATTTAAACAATGTCATCCAGACTATTATATGATTATCATTTTTTGTGTTTCCTCTATTTTTCCTTAGAGACATAAGAAGCAGTGGCACTTCCTATAAGCAATGGGGCACTCTATGGTCACTTAGATATACAATCCCTCACCAAAAACAATAAGGATCCTCCATTGTTGGTATATTTGAGATATAGTTGCATAAAAAACTTTGTAAGCTTCATGTAAACTTCCATAATGGGAGTTAGGCTTAATAGAAGAGAGCCCACTAACACTAGAAAAATTCATTAGAATCCTTAGGTAATGCACATATTTTAGAGAAGTTAAAGTTTAGAATTATTTGAGAAGTTAAGCAGGTATGATGATGACATAGCTTTAGAGCTTTCCTTGAATTTCCAATTCCATTAGAGACAAGAGTATGTTACAAGAGTAAGAGGACTGGAAATCCATGGTAATGAGGTTATCCTTAGTAGGGTCATTGGAATACTTACATGCCTACCTTGGCATAGAGAGGAAAGGTAAGAATGAACCCTTTCTAAGAAAAACTTCCTTATATAAAATGAAAAATTTGTTGAGGATATAAACGGAATCAAAAGAGAGAGTTTTCCACCTCCTCGGAATGAAATTGCCTATTGCATCTTGAAATATGTTTCCTATGAGGTGAGGCTCAATGTATTTTATGATTATTAGTTCAAGATGCTTTACCAATTTTTCTTGTTAGGCTGACTTAAGGCTATTTTGTCCCACATGGGTATATGTGGAAATTGTATTATTGTAAATATGTTGTAAGTGAAATTCCAAGTGTCACTAGTGGAATGTGAACAATCACTATGTAATGTGAATAGTCATGAGGGTGGTCCAAGAGTCAAATGGGAATGTCAAAGGGTCACCCCACCCTTTGCTATATATAGAACCTCATAACTCATAGTACAGGATTTTGGGAGCCAAGATTTTAGCTAGGCATTTGCTTAGAGAAGGCTTGGAGAGTATTGTGACAAGCTTGGCTTATTCACAACATAGAGCGAGTACATCTCTTTGGGGCTAGTGGCTGTCAATGGTGTATGTATGTATGAATTTATAATATCACTAAGCCAACATGTTTTCATGCATATGTTGTTATTGTAGTTCGAAAATTCTGGTTACTTTAGCAATGTATGTTATTTCACTTACGCATTTGTGTATGAACTATTTTTTATACGATTGTACAAATCTTATTGAAGATGTGTTGTTGTATTAACCCATCACTTTGGATTGTGGACTATTCCACTTCCAGCCCATGATGTCATTCAACTCATGTGTTTCTTTTAGGCTGCGTACTATTACAGGCTTCTAAGGAACACACTTCCTTTTCCCCTATGTGTGTTAGAACCCCCATGCATCTCACTTGACTCACTGCAAGGTCACACACTTGCTTCCGACAAAGTTATCATACTTACCTTTGAGCACTATTGCAGTTAAGGCACTACTATACTACCCACTACTGGGACTCCTACTCAAAACGGCCTGAGGTCTAGTTGGGACTTCTTACCGGGGATATCCCCCTGACATGTTCGCGGGTCCAACACCATAAACAATTTATCGTCATAATTATGTTACTAATCCTTGGTATATATCTACGATAAAGTAAATAGGTGGTTGAGAGTGGGTACAACCTCTCCAACTACATACATAAATTATAAATATACACTAATATCAATGTAAACATAGATCAAAATTCCCTTCCCAATATTCTCTTGTTCTTTGTGTATATGTGTGTTCTTGTTGTGTTGTTATAATGTAGCATGTTCTTGGTTGTTCTTTTTGTCTACATACAACAATATCATTTTTGATCTCAATCACATCCAAGGCTTCCGTTTGATTGTTTCTATGAATTAATTTTTTAACAAGGGTCTCTGTTAAACATTGAGTTGAAGCCATTCACTAGAAGAGGGATTTGTTATTTGTCAATAGTCTTGATCTGCATAGACCCATTATCATAGTGTTCTATACCACATATGGCCTTAACCATATGGTTATAAATCATCCTTTGAAAGATTTAAATTTTGAATCATAAAGTGAGGCCCAGTCACCTTCTTTGAAGTCCTTAGTCGTGATTAATTTTGTCATGTTGAATCTTCCTTTGCATCTAGATGATCCTAAATGAAATAGAGCTTGCATCTCATGTTATTCTAATGAATTTTATTGTTGTATTCTTTTCTCTTGACCATTGGTTAGATCCATATCCAATTGTGAACCTATCCTTAATTTGGCGAACTCAAACATAATGGGCATCGTATCTTTTCATAGACCAACTGATAGGGGCGAACATTGTAGTAGTATTCCAAGTGGTGTTGTAGGACTATCCTGCCTCGATGAGTCTATTGGCCCAATATCTTTCTTTCATGTAAATTACTTTAGTGAGGATTTTTTCCATATTTGTATTTGTCACCTCAACTTATCCATTAACTTGAGGATGATATGGAGTAGACTTCCTATGGTGGATGTGCTATAGCTCCATAATCCTTTCAATAAGTTTGGAAGTGCACTAGGACCTTTTTTTTGAAACTATTTATCTTGGAAATACAAACTTGTAGAAATGTTCTCTTAGAAATTTTGCTACCTTCTACTCCATGGCTACTTTAAATTATTTTACTTCAACCCACTTAGTCAAATCATCGATACACACTATGATGTACTTATTTTACCCCGATGGAAGATTGATGGGTCGAGTGAAGTATGTTCCCCATTTCTCAAAAGTTCAAATGACACTTTTGGTTGAAAAGCTATTTCATTTCCCATTTCTCTTTCTCTAAAATTCATCACACTGATAGGTGCACCAGTGAGCATATTTTTGAAGGGTAGACCAAAAGTAACCACTCTGTAAAATCTTATAGGTTTTCCTTTTAGATCAAATTTCCTCCATGTGTCCCATGATGGAAAGTCTTTATAATTTCATGCACTTCATTTTCCCTCACACATCTTCTCAAGATCTAATCAGGTCTTAGCTTTAATAGACACCCTTCAATCCATGTGTAAGAAGCACTTTTCCTAATGGTCTTGCATCTCTCCCTATAGGCTAGATGAGGAGGAAAATTTTTTGTAGTCAGGAAGTTAGCTATGTCAACAAATTAGGGAGTGTATGCTGATATAGTAAAAAGGTGTTCATTTGGGAAATGATCATCCACCATGGCTTCATCTACAGGAGTAGGTAGTCTGGACAAAAAATATACAACAACATTATCTTTTCCATGCTTTTCAATTAACGCCAAATCAAAATGTTGCAATAACAATAGCCATCTAATAATCCTAGCATTAAAATCAAGATCATCCATTAAGTAATTTATAGTAGCATGATAAGTGTGTACAAAAACTTGGTAATCAATGCCACAATGCTTAAGATTATTTCGAGCATGAACAAAAGTGAGAATTTATTTTTTAGTTAGAATATAATTTAACTTGGCATTAGACAAACTTTTACTAATTAAATAGATTGGAAAACAAATTCTATTTGAGTTCTTGACCAAGCATCGCCATTATTTCCCTCTATGAAGCATCAATATGGATGTGAAAATATAAATTCCAATTAGGGATCTGTATGAAAAATGTTAATAAAATTTGTTCCTTAATGATTTCAAAGGATTCTTGACCATTGGATGACAAAAAACAATCCAAATCCTTGACCAATATGGAAGAAAGAGCAGAAGGAATCTTGCTAAAATATTGATCCTCTTGTAGTATCTTGCATGAATAAGGAAACTTTGAAATTTACTTTAATGGGATCTACCTAAATCCACTTGGAGGAGAGGTAATGTCCAAAGACAATACCTTCACTCTTAAGAAAGTGGCATTTTTCATTACTTAGCGAGAGATTCATTTATACATGTCTTTGGAGAATGTTGCTAAGGTTGGTGAGAGATTCTTGAAAATTATTACCATATGGTGTAAAGTCAACCATATAAATCTCTATTGCATCATGAACAATATTAGAAAATATACTAAGTACTACCTTTTGGAAAGTGGCTGGGGCATTGTATAAGCCGGAGGAAATATGTTTATAAGTAAATTTTTTGCAGGGGCACATACAATTGCTTTTATTTTGATCTTTTGGGTTGATTTGAATGTAGTTATAGATACTAAATCCATCCAGAATGAGAATAACTTATTTTCTACCAAAACATCTAAGATTTGGTCAATGAAGGGTAACAAAAAGTGATATTTTATAGTGGCCTTATTTAATTCATGTCAGTCCACACATATTCTCCACTTGAAATTATTCCAAGGAAGAATAACAAAATATGGTACTCACTCAATATAGGAAATAAGATAAATGAACCCACCATCTAAGAGTTTATGCAATTCTTCTTTAAAAATGCCTTTCAATGTAAGGTTCATCCTTCTTTGAGGTATGTGAATGGGCTTATGATATTCTTTAATCTAAATTGCTAGGTACAAAGAGATGGATGGATTCCTTTCACCCCCTTATAATACTAATAAAAAACATCAATGTGCTTTCTCAAATAGTGACTACTTGTTCTTGATCAACAGTAAGAGAGGTGTTGATTTTCAACAGTTTAAGGGAGGGAATTTCAACTATTTTGGCACTTTCTTTATCATATCCAACAAGGAATAATTCTCCCACTCATTGTTCCTTTATCTGCTAGGATGTCCAAGGATTTTACCACTATTTAGATGATCAATTTGCGTAATAGTAGGATACTGATTTTGTAGAAAATTAGCAATCAAATAATTCTCATCAACTTGTCTACTACTGAGAGCCTATTTAATGGTGAAAATGGGATAAGATGATGAAAGGATGGAATTTTATTTTTCTTCATCTTCCACCCAAATAGGAAAACATGCCTCAACCAAAGGTTGATTAGGACGATATAACACTGTTGTTTATGGGATTGCCCATTAGTGATAGTTATGTTACTAGCTCTGCAACTAACACATGCATTTGCTATAGCTAACCAAGGTCTCCGTAATATGAGTGGATATCCATTTAAGTTTAATTTTGGTTGTAGTACTAGGAAATTAATGGGGTACTACCAAGAATTAATTGAAACCATGGCATCTTCTATCATGCCCTCTGCTTCTACTATAGATCTATCAACAAGCTAAAGAACAATGGTAGTTTTTCTTAGGGAGTATTGAAGATCGAATTTAAACATAATGTTGCTAGTCATGATGTTGATAGCAACTTCAAGATCAATCAAGGTGTTTTGAACTATTTTTTTATTGATATTTACATCTACAACTTGGTTATCTTGATCCAGATACTCAGGAACAATCACCCTCCCAAACATTAGATCAACCAGTTTCCTTATGTTGATTGCAGGGGTATTCCTTTTTTTTTTTTCTAGGCCTTTTAAGACATTCTTCTTTGTTAAACATATTTTATATGCGAGAATATTTGATTTCCTATAAAAGTGGTACCTTAACACAAAATTTATTTAATTCCCCTAAGAGTTCAACTTCTTTAGGTGTATGCGTCTTCTTGATGGTTAATCTCTTAGGTAAAGGGGAATTTGAGAAATTTGTTGGGGTACAAGTTCTTAGTTTTCATTTTTTGGATCTTCTCCTTTAGAAGGCTGAGGAGATTTTGTAGGACCTTCCCCCAATCTAAGGTTTATTTCTTGAAATTCTAGGCAACACGTTTGGAAATCAGTCTCACCATTATAAAGTGTTTTGGCTTGCTTATTTTTGGGATTCATATTGGATTGGAAAATAAGTTGAGAATACTTTTGTGGAGCAATATTTTAAGGCATGTTAGGTTTTCGAGGAGGAGATATTTGTTCTAGAGTTTGAGCCATGGGAGACCTCCAATGTTGGGAGGAATTATTCCATTAAGGAGACTAGTTCCAGAGTTGTTGGTAAGAAGGGATAATAGGTTGGTTTGGGTAATTCCATGGGGTAGGAATGGACCAAGGTGAAGGATTAGGTGGGAACAAAGTTTGATCTTGAAACTAAATAGGGTAATTATTGAAACACTATGAAGAGATATAACCCATACTTATCTAGGTGGAAATTGGTGGCCACCCACCTCTTCCATCGACTCAATGATTCTCTATCTTCTTGGTAGTTTTTCTATGGTTTTTTGGGTCCAAAATTTTCAATACCATTTTGAAACCCTAAATGATGTTTTTTGGAATTTTCACCCAAAATTAACATTGCATGCAAAATATTTACCCTCAGGAAGTTGATGTGCCAACTACTCACCTCGGGGTCTGCAAACATTTTGGCACTTCATATTCTAGGGTTAGGATTTTGGTCCTCTAGGGTTCTTTATTTATTTTTTAAAGGAAATTATTTTGGCCTTTTGTAATAGTTTTTTGCGACCACCATTCTAGTTAGTTTATGTTATATAATATTTTATTATTTTTATTTATCCATGGAAGTTGGGTTTTCACTATATTGGTATGCTCTTTGATATATTTCTTTGTGTGTGTTCCATTTCCTTTCTTAACTTTCATTTTTTTCCTTGGACAACCTTGATCAATGGTATCAGAACAATCTTCTCCTTTTTGTTCCTTAGTGCATGCCCCTGATGAGGCCAAGGTATAGAGAGTTGGGTATTTAGCTAGTTTCACTTGGGAACACTCACTTTTTCCAACCAAGTGGCTTCCTATGGTAGAAGAAAAGAGAGATGACAAAGAAAGAAACCTTATCAAGTTGCTCGAGTAATCACTCACGCAAAAAAAGAATGAGATGATGGAAAATTTGATATGAATGGTAAGTGGTATCCACCCATAGTATTTACCCATGGTATTGAAGGATGTAACTAAAGGAGGCACTAAAAATACTATAAATAAAGGGCCTAATATCTACTAAGGACATGGAAGTCACGATGTAGATATAAATTTTTTTCTTGTTCCATTAATAAAGATTTGGGTGTTATCTTATTCTTTGTATTTTAATTTCTAAGTGGTGATATTTGTCCTCCTTCATATCATAAGGATCAGTGGTATCAAAGAGGGTCATTGCTGTCACACGTAATGCCTTGTGGTGTGCATCTTGGTTATCATCTATTTTGTGATACCAAACATGGTGGGGTGCGATATTTATTTTCCCATAGTCGTATATTGAAGAGGAAAAGTGGGGTTTGGGAAGATCGGGCCATTTGCAAGGCGATCTTTGTTGTATTTACCACCATGAAAGAAGAGCTAGTGGATGCCATGATCGAAACCACACAGAAAAAGAAGAAGATTAACATCATTAGTTCCCTCGCTCACAACCACACCATACTAGTTTTTGTGGGAGATGGAAGGCTCATCATTGGCACTAGAGACTACATAGCCACCCCACGAGCTCACCAAATTTCCAAGGTGATCATGGTTGAGGTGAGATTTGTTAAGCAAGACTGTAGGACGAGGCTCCTAAGGCAGGCTTGACATTCCCCATCTCCACCTCTTGGGATGGAGTTTTGATAGTTGGGTCTATGAACATTATTTCTAATGGCTGTGACCTTGTAGGTAAGGGTTCTTCCATCAATGAATACATTGTGGGCGTGTGCTTGGTAATCCCTGTGCCCATGTTGAAGGGTTTCATTAAGGTCACTGAATTGAGAGAAAAGGATGAATATGATTTCATGACTAGACCTCGTCATTGCATCTCAAATGGTATCGAGATCAAAAATCCTAATCTCCTACCTCATAACCTTAACACTTCCATTACTCTTCCTTATCCTTAAGCCCTACAACAATCCCATGGAGGGTCCTAAGATCGATCCCTACATCACCTTTACCTGTGACCACCAAAGATATTCTGAGCCATAGTGACTCCACGAGGACCAACCTTGCAACTCTCGTAAATGGATTCTCTTAAAGTAGCCTCCCTCTACTCGACATGATCCTTCAAAGCTACTATGCCTTCCCTATGTGAACTTTATCTTCTTTCTATGGGGAAATTATTCCATGCCCTTGGACCCTCTCAATAGCATAGATTTAAGCTCCATTGGAGCACTGATCTACATTGTGAAGTGGAACTCTCGTAGCATCAATAACTGCTTTATCCCTAACGGGTTTGTCATCATAACTCAATCAATTATCATTTGTGATGATGATGTTGAGATCGATGTTGAATCCCTCTGCTTCACCCTTCATGTCTATGTTAAGTCCCTATAATACTAGTGTATTACCCTTATTATTATTTTTATTGTAGCTCCCTATTGTTATGTTGATGTGTTGGACCCACCAACATTTAGGGGATCTCCCCAGTATGAAGTCCCAAATAGACCTCACACTGTTTGGCGTAGGAGTCCCATCTGGTATGATGGCCTGGTTGCCATTGTATTAAAGGTTTTCCTTAGCTCTTACTTGTCAGCACATGAGAATGGTTTGCTTTGTCTTCAAAAAACAATGTTCATGTGCCTGGTGAGTGCTTAGTGTTACTTTTTTCAAGGTTCTTTCACCGCAGAGGGAGAGGGTGGAAGTGAGTCTCAAGTCGAAAGGGAATAGTCCCAACTTTGTTAGAGGCACACAACAAAACAAGAAATGTGCAGCTTCTGGCGGAATAGTCCACACAAATGCGATAGTCACAAACATACAATGAATGGATAACATGTACACCACCAAGCGGAATAGTCCACAAGAGTATGACGGTCGTTATAACAAGTTTATGGGAATGGTTCTCTTGAGTGTCTGGCGGAATAGTCCACACATGCGAGACAACATTAAAAACTTATACAACACATTTTCAAAAGCATATGTATTAGAACAACTGAAATAGTTCAATTGTCTTAATAGAGTTTAAAGCAACATGCATTACAAGCGTCCAAAGAATAGTCTTACAAAGGAATACAATACATGTGTGAAAACATGCTAGCCTATTAACAAGATTCTGAATTAAGTGAAAATTCCAAGACACATATGTACACCATTACATCATTAACCCCAATAGAAAGGAATTGGAGCCATTGCTCGATCCTCAAAGAAAAGACTATAGAATCTCAAGTCTATGTGGGAGGAGCCAAGGTGAAAAGTATTTTTCATGTAAAAATGAGGGTATATATAGCCAAGGGTGAGATTGACCCTTGTGACTATTCAACTTCCCTCATGAACTTTTAACTTACATGACTCTTCAACTTTACATGTGGGTCTCTTGCACTTCCATGTTACATTACATTGATTACAACAGTCTAGCCCACAATAGTGATAAGGCCGAGATGAATCATGACATGACTCGACACAATAGTGTTGGTATGTTCATGTTGATGGTGGTGTCCATGTTGAGTTGCAGTGCTGCTGAGTGATGAGTGTGCTCTTGGTGTATCATAGCTTCACCTCCGTATGGCAAGGTGTACAAAGTCTTCAATGGTCTTAGTGTTCACTTGATGTTGCACACATGTGCATGTGTCTCCTTCGCTTGCTACTTGGTATGCTTCATGTGTTCGTCCAACTATGAGCAAGTATTCTAGCATGTGCTCCTTATTCATCTCGTTTGTCGCCACACCATGTCTCATCCATGTACCTGTATCTGCAGTCACTCGTGACGAGATGACATAAAATCCAGAAATATCCTAGTCTACCATGATGCATCATCTTTCATTTTTTGGTGCAGGTGACCAGAAGAGAGGACAAGGGTTTGAAACTGCGCAGAGCACATTTCAGGTCGGGATGCAGGCTCTGGGTGTTGAGTTGTGTTATATTATTTCCTCGACTAACCGACACGTGGGGGGGTGGTAGCCCCCCCTATACATTGTGCTAGGCATTGTCGGGGGTGGTTACCCCCCTGTTGGGGGGTATTAGGTGGGCAGACCTAATTATGGTTTTGTGCATGGATTTCACACATGGTTTTGGGCACGATGGTTTTTGGTCCGTGGTATTATGTAGATCCGGTGAAGGGAACTATGATTATGTTCTAATCCAGGGTTAATGGATTGGGGTTTATGGATGCTTCGACATGTATATATATGTATTATATCATTGAAAGGAACATAATGAAAAATCAATCTGGTAGTCCCGGTTTTCGGATCCAGGGGAAATCTCTGTGTGTATATGTTTTATGTTTTATGCTCTCACCATTGTTTATTTTCTATTTTTAGAATTTGTATGCAGATAATTTTTGTATGGGTTTAAAACCTACATTTGGTATAAGAGTCATTTTGGCTTCAAGGGGACACTTTTTCTCTTGAGGGGTTTTTTGCTCGGGCCTGTGGTAGACCCTGTTCAGTGGAAGAAATGTGGGATCGATTCTTATGGTGAAATAATATGGTGAGCAGTGGAAAGATAGAGATTGAGAAATTTAATGGTCATAGTTTTGAGTTGTGTAAACTCAAGATGGAAGATCTGTTGGTGGATAATGACCAGTGGATCGGGGTAGATCTGGGTATTATACCAATGACAATGTCAGTTGAAGACTGGGCGAAGTTGGATCGGAAGGAAAAGAGCACAATACGATTGTGTGTCTCAGATTCAGTATTTCTGAATGTATTAGGGGAAGCTTCGATGAAGGCTTTGTGGGACAAGTTAGGGACTTTGTACCAATAGAAGTCTGTGGTGAATAAACTGTTCCTATGGAAAAAGCTGTATAACCTGAGGATGAAAGATGGATATTCGGTGATAAAGCATCTGAATGCATTTAATACTGTGGTAAGCCAGTTATTATTTGTTGATATTAAAATTTTAGATGAGGATAAGTGCATCAGTTTGTTGTGTTCTCTAACAGATTTGTGGGATAGTCTGGTTGTTGCAATAGGTAGCAATGTAACTGCCTTGCAATTTCATGAAATAGTCTCATCCTTGCTGTCGGAGGAGATGAGACAGAAAAACATGGAGGGCTAGAATGGTGATGCCTTGTTTGTACGAGGATGGTCCCAGAACAAAAAAAGTCCTTAAGTGGGATATCTAAATCTAGAGGGAGATATAAATCTCCAGGAAAACCTATAAAGGTGTGCTGGAAATGCGGAAAGGAAGGGCACTACAAAAGGGATTGTAAATCTAAAGCTCTTGAGAAAGGAAAGGGATCTGATGATGCTCCTTTTGCAAAGGGGAAAACCACCTCAGATCAAGGTGGGGATGTGCACTTGGCTTCTTCTTCAAGTACCCATGTAGATCATGAGGCATGGTTGATTGACTCAGGTGCATCCTTTCACTTCACTCCCCATAGAGAGTGGTTCTGTGAGTATGATGAATATGATGGTGGTGATGTATTCTTAGGGGATGACATGAAGGATATAATCGCTGGTCACAAAAAAGTCAAATTGAAGTTGCAAGGTGGAAGGATTAGAACACTTCTGGGTGTTCTGCATATTCCTGCATTGGCCAGAAATCTGATTTCTATAAGCAAGTTGGATGATGCAGGTGTAAAAACAGTGTTCGAGAAAGATACCTACAAGATGGTTTAGGGAGCACTAGTATTGATGCGAGGAGTTTGGATTGGAACTCTATACAAGCTTCAAGGTAGCACTATTATTGATGGGTGCAATAGTTCTGTGGTTCTTGGAAGTTAAGCATAAAATCTAGTGGTCTCTGGAGAAAAGACCATGCTATGGCATCAAGGCTTGGACATATTGGAGAGAAGGGCCTTCAGATACTTTATCATAATGGTATGGTATAAGGTATGTCTAATTTATCTCTGGATTTTGATTTCTGTGAAAATTGTGTATATGAGAAGCAGACTCAAGTGAGTTTCCCCTCTGGTGCTAAGAGGGTGAAACAAATATTAGATCTTGTGCACAATGATGTGTTTGGACCTGTGTCGGTTCCATGACTGGGTAAGTCTGTGTACTATGTATCATTTATAGATGAATTTTCAAGGAATACATGGATATATTTCCTCAAGAAGAAATTTGAAGTCTTTGACAAGTTTAAAGAATTTAAGGCTCTGGTGGAAAACCAAACAGAGAAGAAGATAAAGGTGTTGAGGAGAGATAACGATGGTGAGTTTTCCAAGAAGGAATTTGAAGAGTTCTGTAAGAAGTGTGGTATAGAATTACATAAGACTACTCCATACACACATAAGAAAAATGTAGTTGCAGAAAGAATGAATAAGACATTGATGGAAAGGGCAAGAAACATGCTCAGTGGTGTTGGGTTAGGACAAGAATTCTGGATAGAGGCGATGAAGACTGCATGTTACCTGGTCAACATATCACCTTCATCAGTGTTAGATGATAAGACTCCACAAGAGGTATGGACTGGTAAGAAACCTTCTCTTTCACATTTGAGGGTATTTGGATGTGATGCATATGTACAAGTTCCAAAGGAGAAAAGAACAAACTTGGATAGTAAATCTGAAAAATGTATCTTTATTGGGTATAAGGATGGTTTAAAAGGTTATAAGCTTTGGAACCTAGAAACAAGGAAGGTTGTGTACAACTGAAATGTGGTGTTTAGTGTTATGAAAGCAACTCACAAAAAGATAGAAAAGAGAGATCAACGCCTTAGAATTTAGCCTCTTCGAGGGGGCAACCACCTTTACATTACACAAATGAACAATTCTTGGATGATTCAAATGACAAAACCTCCTTTCTATATATAGGAGTCTATGGAGTCACAATATAACCCAACCAACCTAACAATGATAATATAAAGTCTATGGAGTCACAA
>APFE031404969.1:43392-88802 GCA_000404065.3 Pinus taeda | reverse complement strand
TTCTATGGGGCATAGTAATAAAAATATGGGGACAATAGGGGCTCAACAATATTAATAAGGGATACAACTACAATAGTAATGGGGTAATCACTAGTATTATAGGGACCTAACATTTAGAAATGTGAAAGATGTTACTAAACATGAAGTCCTACCAAAGGAACATGAGAAGATAGAGTTTGAGCTAAAAGAGGAAGAACCAAACTCTACAATAGAAGAGGAATCAAAAGATGAAGAGACAAAAACTCCAGTTGTGAGAAGATCAGTTCGAGAAAGAAGGAAACCAGAAAGGTTTTGTCCATTTTCTTTCTGTTCAAATTTTGCTTTATCTATTACTGATGATGATCCCAGAACTGTGAGGGAAGCAGTAGATTTAGAGGATGGAAAAATCTGGAAAGAGGCCATGGTTGATGAAATGGAATATTTGCAAAAAAATGATGCTTGGGATTTGGTGGAGTTTCCGGATGGAAGGAAACCCATTGGCAGCATATGGGTGTTCAAGAAGAAGATGAATGTAGAAGGAAAGGTGGAGAAATACAAAGCTCGGTTGGTAGAAAACGGTTATTCCCAGGTGTTGGGAATTGATTTTGGTGATATTTTTTCTCTTGTTGCCAGGGTAGATTCTATTAGATTATTTTTATATGTTGTTGTTGCTTTTGATTTTGAGGTAGAACAAATGGATGTGAAGGCAAAATTTCTTTATAGGAATCTGGGAGAAGAGATCTACATGAAGCAACCTGAAGGCTTTACGGTGAAGGGTAAGAAAGAGTTGGCATGCAAGTTAAAAAAGTCTCTGTATGGGTTAAAATAGTCACCAAGGATGTGGTGTCATAAATTTGATACATTTATATGGGGCTTGGCTTCACCAGAAGCAATGAAGATCACTGTGTGTATTTTAAATTAATTGGTGACCATTTTATTTATCTAGTCTTGTATGTGGATGATATGTTGTTGTTGGAAATGACAAAGAAATTATCTGGGATTTGAAGATCCAATTTTCCTCCAAATTCGACATGAAAGATCTTGGTGCTGCAAACTATATTTTGGGCATGGAAATTAAATGAGATTAGGCAAAGAGGAAGCTCTGGTTAAAGTAGAGGAAGTATGTTGAGATAATACTGCAAAGGTTTAATATGCAGGATAGTAAACTGGTGAAAGTTCCTATTCCTCTAGGTGTAAAGTTATTTATTGAACAATGTCCCAAGGCACAAAAAGAGGAAGAGGACATGTCTCCTGTTCCATGTGCAAGTGCAGTTGGTAGCTTGATGTATGCAATGGTTTGTACTAGACTAGACATTACACATGCAGTGGGAGTATTGAGCAGGTTTATGTCAAAACTAGGGAAGGAGCATTGGAAAATAGTGAAGAGGGTTTTCAAGTATTTGTGTGGCACTAGTGATTATGGTTTGTGCTACCAAGGAAGACTAGGATTGGACAGAGTTTTGAACATCCATGGCTTTGTTGATGCAGAATAAGCTGGAGATCTAGATCAGAGAGGATCTACAAGTGGGTATGTGTTTAACCTATTTGGAGGCGCAATCAGTTGGATGAGTAAGAGATAGTCTATAATGGCCCCTTCAACTACAAAGGAAAAATACATGACAACCAATCATGTAAGAAAGGATGCAGTGTGGTTGTAGATATTGTGTTCAAGTATGGGGTTAGTACAACAAGCTATAAGGATAGACTGTGATAACCAAAGTGCAATTTTCTTGGCAAAGAACCCTGCTTATCATTCAAAGACAAAGCACATTGATGTTCAATATCACTTTGTGAGGGATATGGTTGAGGACAAAAAGGTGTTGCTGGTAAAGGTGGAGACTTTGAAGAATACTGCAAATGCATTTGACAAAGTTTGTGAGCACTGAGAAGTTCTCTTGGTGTAGAGAAACAATGGGCATTGTTGGGCTGGATCAATGACTAAGATTTCCCGTGGCCCCCTATGGAAAGAAAACAACAAGTGGGAGAATGTTGGGTTGTGCTATATTCTTTCCAAGATTACCCCACGCACAAGAGGGCGGTAGCCCCCTTGCACGGGGTCTGGGGCAGCGCCCCGGGAAATGTTTTTTGGACACTATATTAGGTGGGGGTACCTACCTATGGTTTTGTGCATGGATTTTGCACATGGTTTTGGGTACGATGGTGTTTGGTCCATGGTATTTTGTAGATCTGGTCAAGGGAGCTATGATTATGTTATAATCCAGGGTTTATGGATGCTTCGACATGTATATATATGTATTGTATCATTGAAAGGAACATAATGAAAAATCAATCTAGTAGTTCTAGTTTTTGGATCCAGGGGAAATTCTCTGTGTATATCTATTTTCTGTTTTATGCTCTCTCTATTGTTTATTTTTTATTTTTAGAATTCGTACGCAAGTAATTTCTATACGGGGTTAAAATCCACACTGGGGCACTGTCAAGGAAAATTGCGCAGAGGTAACTAGGAGGTTGAGATGAGCAGTCTGGAATAACAGTGACCATCTGCAGGATCTAGCTCGACTGGAGGGAAGAACTGCGCAAATTTTCCTGGGAGGCAGTGCAGGCAGTAGGGAGGACACTGGTAGTGAAAACTACGCAGATTCTCCGGGGAGGCTGGCAGTGGGATGTGGGAACTTGTTGGCCAAAACTGTGAAGAATTGGGGGGATGTCTTGCAGTACATGTCTGTGCAATTTTCGAGCTGAGCGTGGTGTCGAGTAGCGGGAGGATAGTTAAAAGAAAACTGAACGATTTTCAGGAAAAGCAGCAGGCCGACTTACATGGGGACTGGCTGACCTAACTGCACAAATTTCAGGGACATTACAGTGACAGGCAATGGGTGCCTGTCCTCCATGTCTATGAAATTCCTTTAGTTAACAGAGGCAGGCATTCTAGTAGCTTCTATGCAATTTCGTAGAGGAGTGAAGCTTGGGGTCACTCCCTTGTCAAACTCTCCACCTGACTAGTAGGAAGCTTGATAGATTTGCTTGCAGGCAGTGTAGATTTAGATGGCTTGTTGAGAAAATTCTGTGTTGTTCTAGGTGAAAGTCAGTCGGGTTGACTCCAAGCTTGCACAATGCAGACTTCCTGGGAGGTAACCTCAAGCTCTACACAATTCTATGCAGTAGTACATGATCACTGAGGGCTAAGATTGCACAGTGCAGCTTAGCGGAGGTCTAACTGATGGAGGGTGGTCCAGTCGACAAAATTTTGTAAAAATGGTGAAGTGTGTGAGAAAGTGAAATTGTGAATACATGACCTTGCGAGCACACACTCAACATGACTCGACAACAAGACACATCAAACCAAAAATACAACATATGCTTAGTGTGACTAACTGTGGGACTGTCTAATGGTGAAAGCAATAAGTGCGACACTTCGGATATACCTTCGGACCACTGTGACAACACTTGCATGATAGTGCTTGCAACATCATGTGTGTGGGATAGATGCTTACATAGCGAACACAACTCAAACATAAAACTTCAACATCACCAGAACAAGGTCATATGCATGACATAGAAATCAACATGTCGAAGATGACAGTTGGTCAAACAAGAGAAAAGAAAGAAAGACAAGTAGAGGAAACACGTGAAATGACTTTTTTTGTCTTTCTAAACATGCATATTACTGAGGACAGGATGATATGACAATGACAAGAATTCTTTCAAACCCAACTAAGAGGTGTACTTCGAAAGGCTTTTTTACTTACCATGCTTACCCTCGAGATGATCATGCATTCGATGGAGTTTGCATGCGGTCCTGATCTTTTCCATTACTCGGTCTCTTGGTCCTTCCCATCAACTCCTTGGGAGTGAGCTCAACATGTCACCTTTTCCTGTAGTCACTGGGTGATGGATCAACATGGTTTCAGTGGGAAGTGATTGCTGCCGGAATGAGACCTTGTGAGGCCTATCTACGTAGTTTCTGCATGCAAGAACGACAGGACAACTTGGACAACACTGCGCAGTTTTGAGGTTCAGGACACTACTGCGGGATGGGGGTCTTGGGAGAACACCTCTGTGCAGTTTTTGAATGCAGGGAAGATGGACTGCTCTGCGCATTTCTGGAGAGCAGTGCTGGCTTCTTGACTACTCTGCGCATTTCTGGAGAGCAGTGCTAGTTTCTTGGTAGCTCTGCCCATTTCTGGAGAGAAGTGTTGGCTAGGGTCTCTACGGGTTGCGGGGTTTCAGCAGGCAAGGGAGGAAGCTTGATGGTTGCAGAAGCAAAGTGCAAAGTTCCGGGAAGTTGAATGAGGCTAGGTTGCTTGGGAAATGGCTAAGTGTGAGATCAGTGACACATATGTAAATAGTGTTAGGACTCAACTATGATCGCACACAGACACTTAGTGACATAACGTAGACCATCGATAATGCATAAGATATACTTTTCTTGATGCAACAACCTTCGTGACAAGAGTGCATGAAGTAAGTGTGAAACATGTCTATGTGATGACAACCACTCATACACACATTCCCTTTGCATGAATAACAACAACCCATATGCCCAAATATGACACATGCTGCATAAATATGAGAACATGAAAACTCTTAAGATCGAGGAGGGGAAGCTTGAGATCATCATCTTACCGACAAGTGACCAAGGATGATCGATCAAAGGATCCAAGGTAGGCTCTAAAATTTTCATGCGAGCCAAAATTTTGGAGGGTGGTTGTAGCTGCTACAACATGTTATTGTTATGCCCTTACATTATTATTATTATGTAGGCTCTGATTATATTGTGACCCCTTAGACTCCTATATATACCAAGGAGATCTTATCATTCGTATCATCCAAGAGTTCTTCATTTATATAATGTAAAGGAGGTTTCCCCCTTGAACAAGACAATTTTTAAGTCGTTGATCTATCTTTCCTTCTGATTTGTGAGCTGGTTGCATAACATTTGGTATCATAGCTTTGGATTCTAGGGTTTCGCTGTTGCAAATAGGACATTTTGGAAATTTCGCTATAAAATTTTTTTATACGAAGGTTCAGAAGTTGAAATTGTAACCACATGGATAAAAAATCTTGATGAAATTCCTATAAAAATTTCATATCTTGGTTTGCTATATTTTCTGAGATATGGCCTGAAGAAGTTAGGGTTTTTTCATGCTCCAGAATTCAGCCTCAAAAGGGGGACCTTGGGAAAATCATCATAACTTTCTCTATGAGCATCGTATTTGAATTTCGTAAAAAGTAAGTGAAAGTGATTGTAGTATTTCTTGTATAATTGGGCCAAAGGTTGAAATAGTGACATGTGGCATTCATTACAAGTTCAATCTATTGAACCAATCTATAATCAAGTCATTGTGGGAGATTTAACATAACATTATCTCGAAGAATCCAATTTTGGTATGAATTATGGCATTGCAAAGAATACTCAAAAGGCTAACATAGGATGAAATTTCAGACCTTGGAGGGCCAAAATTACAGAGGTACAATTGTTTCAAGATCGAGCTCCTAAAAGCAAGAAAAAAGTGTGTATTTTTTTAAAATTGCATAACTTTTGTTTGAAAAATCAATTTAAAGTGATTCCAAGGGAATATTGAAGCAAGAATATCAATATTTGGTTCTAAAATTCCTCCCAGGAAAAATAATTCTACACCCATTAAGCCCTTAGAAATCTCTAATATGATGCATGAAGAGGAAGATTTGCAACATGATATATCAAAATTATGAGACCGAGTGCAACAAATTTCACTCTCACAAAGAGAAACCAAAGATGAACTAAAAGGGGACATGGATAGTTTAAACTAAGAAATAACAGGTGACATGGATGGTTTAAAAGAAGAAATAAAAGGTCACATGAATGGTTTAAAAGATGACGTGGAAGCAATGATGAATGTCAATATGGAAAGGTTGACAAAGTTGCTGCAAGAAAGGCTTCCCAGTGGTGACAAGATAATCCATGAAAATCATGACGAGGACAAAAGGAATATGAATTATGACTTTAAAGACTCCAATGTTCGGTTTAATAACCACCACATTCCACATATCGATATGAGGAAGTTCGATGGAAAGGATCCAACAACATGGATACTACATATGGAGCAATATTTTGATCTCCATGATGTGCAACACACACAAAAGGTACACAATGCATCTTTATATGTATAACCCAATGTGGTAACATGATGATCGATGACTTCTCAGCTTCTTTCCACAATCCCAGGAATCTACATTGTCCACCCAAACATATACTCCATTGTCTTCACAAAGCGCATGATCATTTTCATGGATTATTTGTTCCTTTACATGTGTGAGGCCCCACTAGAGGTCAAGGAATTTGTGGATGAGAACAAGAATTGTAAGGATATCCATTCTTCATCACAGATCTAACCAGGACCGAGTTGTTGTTAGTCCATGAGAACCCTGTGGATTAGGGAAATACATATAATTATGAAGAAGGTGGGGTGGTTGATGTCGTGTTAAGTAATTTATAGGATCACATGAAATGCCGCAGGGGTTGCATTACATAGTTCCATCAAAGATAGGGTTGGATGCCCCTAAGATATAACTATGGGTTTGTGGATTCAAATTTCAGTGAATAAGTTCTTTGTGACAAGTTTATGGTTCTCATTCCTTGTTATCAAGAGGTAGGTTCAAATCCCAATAGGCCTTGACTATGTTCTAAAGAGCACAAACACTATTTTTCAATGGTGCTTGGGTTAATATATGTAAGAAATTCCTTTTAATATGAAAAATTACAATGAAACAAATACAATTTCATAATACATTAAACAACAATATTGAGTATTTGAGACCATTTTTAAGTAACATTCATTAACATTACAATTTTACAACTCACAGAACAACAATGTTTGGAGGAATGTAATTCAAATTCCCATTCACATCCCTTAGGCAAGTGCAACTTATCAATTGGATGTTTGTCAAACTTGGAAGGAGCTATTATATGGTGAAAGTTTATTTTCTAAAAACATTTCCCCAGAAATTACACTGCAAAGGGTGGATAGCAGACTTCCTTTGGCTTAAATGCAGGTTTAAGGTGTAGCTATTTGACGCAATGCCATAAGGCTTCTACACCCTCAAACTTTACCGAGACTATTCTCCCCCTAATAAGCCTTTAAAGTTCATGCCACATACACACACACACACACACACACACACACACACACACATATATATATATATATATCAAAAGTGTAGTTTTGGTGTTTTTTCTTTAAAATCAGAACCACTTAAGTTATCGGGGCCATTATACTATAGGAAGTGTTTTATATCGCTTTTGGCCTTAAAAACCTTGATCAACACTTTTTATTGGAAATATATGAATACATAGAAGCACGGGAAAATCAAAGAAAACCCCGCTCCAAACACTTTATCTGGAACTCAAATATTATACATCCGCTTCTATAAATATTGGCGGATCCGTCCCTTGGTCCATCGCATTCCCACTGTCACTCCATATCTCCGATCTCTGATCTACTAATCTCCAATGTTTAATAGATCTCCGATCCAACGGTCACATAGACCCAAATATTTAATTTTTTTCCCATTCTCCACTGTCAATTTTCATGTAGTGTATCCGACAGCCCACATCTTATTTCAGGTAGACAATTAACCCGGGGTTTAACCACTCGATAAACAGTTTTCTATCTCTCCTCCTTGTCACGTGTCGAAGGGGGAATGGAATCAACTAATCACCATTCAAATCCTTGTACAGTCCTTCCGCCACTCCAAATACCATGCACTGTTTCGAAACCGCTTCCGCGATCCAACGGCCACAGTTGATTGCGATCTAACGACTACGATTTAATCACATCTCGCATAGTCGCAATCCTCCAAGCCAGGCTCTGGATGCTCTAAAGCACTGATCCGATATTCTTACAGACCCGATCTGAATATACGCCACCCTCTATAAGATTTCAAATCCAGATTTCAGATCTGGTTTTGTGTTTTGCGATGATTGTTAGTGTAAAATGGATTTTCGCTTGTGGGACCAAAACTATGTAAAAAGACTTCGCTGACCCGTATCAAATAATGATATTTTAAAGAAAGCCACGACTTCTATCAAAGATATGATTAAGTTTTAAACATAACAAAACTAAGGGATATTCACCCGGCCTGAATACAAATAAAACTAAAGCATAGCAAGGGTTTCCGTAGGCTCGATAACCAATCATAAACACAACAATATCATTATTTTGACATAAAATGATTACAGAGTCTCGCTTTGACTGATTACACAAATTTAAAAGACCTCTGTTTCAATTACAATCCACACACTATTTTTCTCTCCTGAATCCTTTCTCTCTGGCTTGATTCTACAAATTAGTGGCTTATGTTTCTAATCTGCCCATAGGCTTACAATTCCCTCGTGAATCCTCTCTCTCTATCTCGAATCCGCGTTCTAGAAAATAAAGGAAATTACATATAAGTGTTATCTAACAATTTCCTTCCACAAATGAAGGAATTCATTATATTTTAAGAAATAAAATCCTACTCTAATCTGAACAAACTAAACTACTTGGCTTGATCTCCGCGCAGGGAGGATCACTTGCCACTTATTTCCTAATTCTATTCAAAATTAGGCAATAATTAACTACTTACATAATTTGAAATTAATACAATTAAACAACCAAGTCTTCCTCGAAACTTTCATTAGCCACAACATGTGACCACACTATCACATTGTTGGCTAGTTCTAGATGCTCCTGCATCAGACTCCCAAGGTTAAAAATAATAATGATCTTTTGATCATGTGCTTCTGATTTGTGTCCTCCTAGATCCCATACTTTGTTCGGTAGTCTGCCCTTGGTTACTGCTGTTGTTGGTTGTCCTTCAAGTCTCCATACTTTATGCTGCAGTCCTCCATTAGCTATGCTTTCACTGTCTATTGCTGTCTTTTTCATGTATCTTACTGCTTTTCGCTCCTCACCACAATTTATGTTAGGCTTTCACACTTTAATTTGCAGTCTGCCATTACCTTCACCTATATCATTCTTTCTAGCCTATCTTCCTTCTTTTGCCCTCTATTTATTCTATTGGAATGTTGTTGTATGAGTCTCCACAACTCATCAATTTCTTTATCCACTTCACTTCTCAGATGATGAATACTATTATCCTGCAACTGGATGTGTTCTTGAATAAGAACATCATAATCCCTGTGCCAATATTGTTCCAAATACATTTCTAAAATGTACAAATGCCTTCTCCATTGATCCTATGCAATAATTTTAGTTCCTTCTTCTGGTTCCCCATTCATGGCTTCGTCACTTCTTACTTCAACTTCCAGTATACCTGCAATTCCAAAAATTTCTTGAAAACTAAGAATTCTTTCTACTTGTTTAGATACTTGGAATACCTCTTCTTCTAGTAACTTAATTTCTGCACCCTTAAGGATCAGGGAATCCTACTTGTCTGCTTCTGAAATGTCATCTTTAGCCTCTTCTTCATCAATAACTCCCTGTTGCAAAATAGTAATCCTGTTACTATCATCTCTTGAACTCATCTCCAGTTCAATAATTCCATACTTTAGATTCAACATCATTCCATCTTTTTGAGACATTCTGATCTCATCATTCCTTTGATCTGATCTTCAGAATCAACTCCTTGTTTCAAATTTACTTCACATTGCCTTGTTCCTCAATATAAATCTTCACCAGAATCAACCAATTCATTAATCGCAAATGATTTACCCTGTTTCCTCATTATGCCAACATTTCAGACAACTTATTTTCCATATAGTCCTTCTTTACTCTGGCTTTCTTCAATAACTGTTTAATATCTACCAAGTCTTCTATATCAACCTTCAGTAGTTGTTCTCCTTTGGCTTCGGGGTTCAATAGTTATCTAATATTTTCATAATTCACTACAACTATGTTTAACAGCTGCTCTTTCCTCTAAATCACAAGATCATGTGAATTTCCTTCCTTTAACTTCTAAAAAATAATATCTTTTCTTTTCCCTTCACTTATGACAACACTAAACAATTGCTTTACTTCAGTGTATGCTACATTTACACACAAAATATGTTTCAAAAATATGAAACACCAAGGTCTCCTCAAATAATTTCATCATCAATTCTTCCAGTTGACTTCCACTTCCTGAATACACCATAAGATTCTCCACTGGGTTTGTATTAGCTTCATTAGTTTTCCTGAGAAAACTATTTGTTCTATGTTCATATGAATGGATCTCTTCCTTTCCAAACATTCCTTTGATCTCAACAACTCCTTTTGCATCCTCCTTTTGACTTATCCTTTAGATGTCATCTGATCGGACATATTCCTTCACTTGATTGTAACTTTTCTCTTTATTCTTCATATGACTGTGGGTAGTCATCTCTTCACCTGTTGATATGATAGTTTCCAATAACTGCTTGTTTTCCCTCAAGTTTACATGACCTGCAAAGATACAACAATCATCAATTTTAAAAACAAAATACCTTCCATCCCCTTTTGATGCTTCAAGAATTAATCTTCCATCATAGATATTTTGGATTTCAACAGATCCTTCTTGTTGTGACTCCATGCCTTTGAGTCTATTCTTCTCTAACAAATCAATATGAATTTGTTCAAGTTCCTCGAACTCGTTCATTGACTTGCCATTCTACCTCTATTGCAATAGCTTCCACTTGATCATTTTCTTCATTCTCCATCTGTATCTTCGGTCTTCACTTGTTTTTATTTGTACCACTAGACTAATCTCTTGTTCTTCATTCTGCTGCCAGTTGCTATACTTCTGCAATCTAATGCCTTCCTCAAACATTCTCATGTTGCTGATCATCTCTTTTAAATTGCTGGTTTCTTCCATCTTCATCTTGTTGGATTAATACTTTTGTCTCCTTCATGTCTCTGAGGACGTAACTTCCTTGTTGTTCCTGATCTTTCATTTCACCTTCAAATAATCTCTGCTCAATTTCTCTGATTTCAACATCATATTTATTAATGCTATCTTCCATACCTATAGTCACATCATTAACCGAAGAGTCTGAACATTTACTTAACTCTATAAATTTTAAAGACATTTCATCCTTATCATGCATAGTAACCATTTCCTTTTCTTTATCATGTTTTGAAAGCTTCATTTTTCCTTCAAGTTCCTTGAGAAATCTTTCCAAGAATTCTATTTCTATATGAAATCTCTTTAGCAGTTCATCACAACTTCCATTCTCAGCTTCATTCTTTTACTGACAATCCTCTTGAGTTATCCTGTTTTCTACACTACCATATTGCAAAGTTATTTCATCATTTTCACTAGAAAAATTCATTTGCTTGCCTCCTTGCAATACCACTATGACATTGTCATTAAACTTATGGTCCATATCAACTTCATTTGACTGTCTTACCCCAAATAGAACTTCATCTATGAACTCTTTCTGCTGCAATAAATCAACACCTTCTTCCTCTAAAAGGTATTCTCCATCATACTTCACCCCAAGAGCTTCATTCCTATTTACGATAGTTTTACTAGACTGTCCATCATCCTCTGCATATCCTGCAAACATACACAAACTATGAGAATAAAAGTAACAAGGCTTCATTGCCTTATCTGCTTCCCTTGTCATCATATCTTCTAATTGTTCTGAACTATGCCAATAGTCCATGAGATCTTCAACTGATCTCTCATTATCCTCTTCACCCAACATTTCACCTTGTTCTAGTCTACAAATGGAAACTTCCATTTCTGCCTCTGCTTCTTTGAGGTTTTTCATCAACCACTTTACCTGTTCTTGTTGCAGCCTTCTCTGCAACTTAGGCCACTTCACTGGCTTTTTCTTTAAGACCCAAACTAGTCTTTGGTTCTCCTCTAGTAGCATTATTAATACATCGAGTTCTTCTCTTATCTCAGCTATTTCCTTTTCAATATTTGCTTGACTCATCTGTTTCCTATGGATTGTTTGAGCACCCTTCTCCTCCATCTTGTAGCCTTCTTCTGAATCTTCCATATGAATTTCCATAGCCATATTCACTTTTGTGTGATCTCTACACCTGCAACCAATCAACTTCCTTCTAATTTGATCTTCTCACCAAGCTTTTCCTCTGCTTGGTCTCCAAGTCCTCTTTCTTTAGAACTTGCACTAAGCAATCTTTCTCTCTCTCTCTGGTTGCTCTACTCACTTCTCTTAAGGACTCCTTTATCCCAATCTATTCCAAGCCTCAGCTGGAATGAGGTTCTGATACAGTCTCTAAGAACTTCCAAAAGTTCTTCTATAGTATTACTGTTGTAGTCTTGTGCCCAACATTTCCATTCATTCAACTGCTGCAACTTTCATACCTTTTGTAATCATAACCTTCATAAGCAAGACATCTTTCTCGTAGTAAATTTCTTCCCTTTTCTTGCTCTGATATCAAAAAGTGATGCAATTCCATAAGGCTGCTACACCCTCAAACCTTACCGGAACTATTCTCCCCCTTATAAGCCTTTAAATTTCATGCCCCCACCCGCGCACACACACACACACACACACACACACACACACACACACACACACACACACACATATATATATCAGAAGCGTAGTTTTGGTGCTTTTTATTTAAAATCGGAACCACTTAAGCTATCGGGGTCATTACACTATCAGAAGTGTTTTATATAACTTTTGGCCTTAAAAACCTCGATCAACACGTTTTATCAGAAATAAATGAATACATAGAAACACGGGAAAATCAAAGAAAACCCCGCTTCGAACACTTTAACCGAAACTCAAATATTATACATCTGCTTCTATAAATATCAACGGATCCATCCCTTGGTCCATCGCATTCCTGTTGTCACTCCATATCTCCAATCTCTGATTGACTAATCTCCACTATTCAATAGATCTCCGATCCAATGATCAACATAGACCTGAATATTTAAACTGTCGCCCATTCTCCACTGTCGATCTACATGTAGCGGATCCGACAACCCACATCTTATTTCGGGTGGACAATTAACCCGGGGTTTAATCACCCGATAAATGGTTTTCTACCTCTCCTCCTTGCCACGTGTCAAAGGGTGAATGGAATCGACTGATCACCATTCAAATCTACTTATAGTCCTTCTACCACTCGAAATACCATGCACTGTTTCAAAACCTCTTTCACGATCCAACGACCACACTTGATCGTGATCTAACGGCTACAATTTAATCACATATCACATAGTCGCAATCCTCCAAGCCAGGCTCTGGCCGCTCTAAAGCACCGACCTGATATTCTTACGGGCCCGAACTAGATATACACCACTCTATAAGATTTCAAATTTGGATTTCGGATCTGGTTCTGTGTTTTGTGACGATTCTTAGTGCAAAATGGATTTTCGCTTGCAGGACCAAAACTATGTAAAAAGACTTAGCTGACCCGTATAAAACAATGATATTTAAAATAAAGCCCTAACTTTTATCAAACATACGATTAGGCGTTAAACATAATAAAACTAAGGGATATTCACCCGACCTGAATACAAAGAAAACTAAAGCACAATGAGGATTTCTGCAGTCCCGATAATCAATCATAAACACAACAATATCATTATTTTAACATAAAACGATTACAGAGTCTCTCTTTCACTGATTACACAAATTTAAAAGACCTCTATTTCAATTACAATCCACACATTATTTTGCTCTCCTGAATCCTGCCTCTCTGGCCTGATTCTACAAATTAGTGGCCTCTATTTCTAATCTTCCCATAGGCTTATAATTCCCTTGTGAATCCTCTCTCTTTGTCTTGAATCCCCCTTCCAGAAAAGAAAGGAAATTACATATATGTGCTATCTAACAATTTCCTTCCACAAATGAAGGAATTCACTATATTTTAAGAAATCAAATCCTACTCTAATCTGAACAAACTAAACTACTTGGCTTGATCTCCACACAGGGAGGATCACTTGCCACTTATTTCCTAATTCTGTTCAAAATTAGGCAATAATTAACTACTTACATAATTTGAAATTAATACAATTAAACAACCAAGTCTTCCTCCAAACTTTCATTAGCCATAACATGTGACCACACTATCACATTGCTGGCTAGGTCTAGATGCTCCTGCATCACTATTTCATTGGAATATTAGACCTCGATTCAATGTGTATCTATTTCATTGGAAGTACCCAAGTGGAAAATCAACTTCCTCCCTACGAAATTTTTTCCATGGGGATGATGGATTTTGATGGAAAAAAAACTGATCTCATGGAACACAGTGATTACAAGATTTACCTAGGATGGGTTTGTGAAGGAAGCGTTCAAACTATTTTAGGAAATGCTCATCAAAGTGTTATTTCACAAAACTCCATGTTCACAAGGTATGGGGCCAATGTGGTTACATTTCTTTATTTCTTTACTTTCTTACTTATGTTTCTTTTGGAGGGAGTTCCTTACCAGATTTTGCCTAAGTTTCATTTCCTTCATTTAATACAACATCAATTGCTTCACACTACATAATGTCACAACTTGCAAGGCACATTGAAGGCTTTTCTACTCATCATAATTTCTCTAGAGATGAATTCAACAAATGTTCCAAGAGACCCAATTTCCATTATGATTCCCTATGGGCATAACCACATCCTCTCCTCATGTCACCTTGGATACATGCGGGTGAACTATCTCAAACTCCATTTGATTGGCCATACACTATAAGTATCATAGTTGTCCCACAAGCATTATAGGGTGATTCCATCCTTGGACCTTTTTTCACGATGATTATTTGTAAACAACACAAATCTCTTCTGCATTGGCACTTGATATAGCGTAAACATCATGGTTATGGGTCAACCACACAAAAACCTTCTCAAATATTTCCATCACCAACTTGATTTTGGGTCATTAACAAACCCACGATTATGGGTCAACCACACAAAAACCTTGTCTTCGTTGGCACTTGGCACATTGCAATCACTTGGTTATGGGTCATCCACAAACCCACAGTCATGGGTTAATCACAAAAGACCATTATCTTTAACAAAATTCGGTTACGGGTCATCCAAAAACTCACATTTATGGGTTGACCACACAAAACTCTTCTTTTCATTAGCTCATATCTTCTTCATCAAGGAAACTAGCTCACCAAGATCCACTTTCAAAAGAAGCTTCGAGGGAATTTGACATAATGGGGGCCATTGGTTCCTAATGGGGGAGGACTAATCCAAATGGAAAGTGGTATCTTACGTGGTATTGAAATATGTAACTCAAGGAGGCACCGAAAATATATAAATAATGGGCCACACCTTTACTAAGGACATGGAGGTTTTCACGATGCAGATGTAAAATATTTTCTTGTTCCATTAATAAAGAGGGGTGTTATATTTTTATTTGTATTTTATTTTCTATGTGTTGATATTTAGCCTCATTCCTTTCATGATAGTGATCTTTCGAAGACTCTTAATAACAACTGAGACACCTTCAACAACCAACAATTTTGGAGGTGTCCCACCCTTTAAGGTACATGTTTGATATCCCCTTATTCAAATCCTGAATATATGATTTTTTTTAGAGAAATGGTTAAATATGTTAGATGGATATTACTCTATCCATTTTTATAATGATAATATCACCTTTTCACTCCTCAAATCCTTTCCTCATGTTAAATATTAGTAGGAAGGTTACCGGGAGAGACATAATGAAGACGAGTCTGTGATATCCAAAGCAAGACCTACTTGGGCTAATTTTGTTGATGCACTTAAGGAGGAATTCTACCTTGTAGGGAACTATGATGACTAGCACACAAGATGGACAACTCAACAATAGGAGAGAGACTTTATGATGATTGAGTACACTAATATTTCCCATATATTTCACTCAAATCTAGGTATCAAAGATTTCAAGCGACACCTAGTTTTTAAGTATCATAGTGGCATACATAGGTACATCCAAATGGATATGTATTTCCTAGGCATACCTTCACCAGAGACACTTATCGATATGTTTCCAAAATTGAGCAAAAGTTGAAGTAAAGGAATAAGTGGGAGTTCAACTCTGAAAATCCATTACAATAAAAGCCTGAAAAATGTGACCCTAACTCATAGAACAAGGGACAAAGAAAGGAGGGTCAAGCTCAAGACAACCAACCCAAGTCACATGGAAATAAGGGTAATGGAAAAAGAAGCATACTCTAACTCAAATTCTAATTTAGAACATGGTAAAGGAAATTGGATCATTGATGTAGAACCTAATGTTATCATTGTGACCACAAAGACCCAACCAGAAGGGTTAGAGGAGGGTGATGACCAAGCACACATATTCCATTCACAAATGTATGTGAAGGGGACCCCACTACATTTCATTGTTAAGATTGGGAGCTAGAAGAAATTTATTGTCGCTAAGTTAGTCAATAGATTAAAGCTTTTGATAGTGCCACAACCTTGATCATATACCATTTCTTGGTTGAACCATAGACAAGACATCCATGTCATCAAATAGTGTTGCATTTCCTACAACATAAATACCTTCAAAGATGAGGTATGTTTGATTTTGACCCACTCTAAGTTTGTGTTGTTCAATTAGGACAACCTTACATGTGTAAACATCATGTTGCTTGAGTCATGTCCACGTAGTGTCCTTATTACTCTAGGGGTCAACTATAAAGTGTACTAGAGGTAGTTTAAATTACCATCATTTCATTAGCGTTAGAAAAATAATGTTGAAAGGTAATATCTCATAGTGGAAAGTTTTTCCTCTTTATGGTTTGGTTAGAAGGTTAAAGTAAGGTCACTTCAACCACCACATCCTGAGCACAAGGGCTTTTGATAGAACATAATTAGGTGCACAAGATTGTAGAAGCATACAAAAGATATATTCACTTCACCAATGGGGGTTCCCCTACATTGCTCGGTCAAACACTCAAATGATTTGATACATGACACTTCTTTACCTAATGGCCCAGTATATTGATGCTCTCTTTTGGAGAATGATGACATAAAACTTTAGGTTCATGAGATCATGAAAAAGGATCACATTTGACCGAGCTCCTCATCTTGTGGGAGCCTAATTTTACTGGTGCAAAAGAAGGATGGGACATGGAGACTCCGTATTAATTATAAATCCCTGAACACCATCAATTTCAAGAATAGATATTTGATCCCTGGATTGATGATCTACCTGATCAACTTAGGGTTCCAATTTATTTAGTAATATTGATCTAAAGTAATGCTACCACTAGGTTCCAATTGAGAAAATTGATGTATGGAATTTTTGAGTGGTTTGTCACACCCTTTCGCTTGACTAATTCTCTAGAAACATTCATGAGGATGATGGATGATATCCTAGGGCCTTTTACAAACTCCTTTGTAGTTGGATATTTAGGTGACATCGTTATTTTTAGAAAAAAAACTAGGAAGAACATCTACAACACATTCAAAAAGTCTTGAGACCCCAATGGCAACATAAGTTGTATGCTAATTTGGAGAAATTATCATTTGTAATTCATTGACTTCAGTACTTAGGAAACATTGTGGATGGATATGGGGTGCATGTGAGCCCAACCAAGATCTAATTCATCCAAGATTGGTTATCCTTGATGACCCTAACAAAGCTTTATAACTTATTGGTATTTACTAACTTCCATTGAAGGTTCTATTGATGGGTATGAATGCACCACTTATAGAATTAAGGGGATCTCTTTGGTATGAGGCTCAAAACAAGCTTCACACCATTTGGGATGAAAATCCCATCTGGTTTTCTGGCCCGGTTGCCATCTTATGCTTTTATGAATGTTAAGTTTTTTTTGGATGAATGATATATGAAAGGGAGACCTAAATTATGTCCTTGATGGAATGCAAGTAAAATTAGGTTCGATGAAAATAATTTAAATTAATATGTACAAGGAAATCTACAGTAGATTTATAATAAGCATGTATCTCAAAGAAAGAGTCATAGAAATCTTTAATTAAGACACATGACAACTAAAAGTATACTAGTTATTAATTATGAAATAGTTTACAATCCACAACCAACATAAACATATGGAAATATCAACAAGATAAGAGTTTACATCTAAAAAAATATTTCATTAACTTGCCACAAATATATAGCAATCATATATTAACGAAAAATGATAAATAAAATTATTACAACAATGAATAACACATGATAATAAATTCCTTGTAGTGGCCCTTCAAGCTTATAAATATTATAGTTGAATATTCAATGCTAACTTTTCTTAAAAAATCCAAATAGTGGGAGTGCATAAAGCTTAAAACTAGTCCTCAAGGTGATTACAAGATTTTCCTTTCCAAAAGTTCTCCCAAAGTCCAAAAATCAGGACCTCTTCCTCCTTACTAGAGGGTTATATTTATACAAAAGTGAGGTGACTTTCACCTTACATGAATTTTCACCTACCCTCATTTCTAATTTCTAATTCACTTTATTTTATAATTTTTTTTACCTTTACATCAAAATTACAAAATAAATTTTTGAATAAAATGGATATCTAACTTGGGACTAACAATAAATTGATAAGGCTTGCACTTGGACTTGTAACTCTTGGATCACATGAGTGTGCCAAGCCTTAAAATGTGTTGCAATATATGTTGGCTTGTTGGGGCCCGACCCAGGTTCGGAGTTAATTAGCCAAACAAATCCCTGTACTACTGGCCCTTTCGGCAATACTCTGTAGAGAGTAGACTGAGGTCTCACCTGAAGTAGTATGGCGGGGGGGGGGGGGGGGGGGGGGTGTTGGAACCATGTTTCCGCACCCTGAAGATGTCTGAGGGGTTGATTCGGACCAACAATTTATTCCTTCGCGTAGGTTACTTCGTGCACTTCCCTGGCCTTCACGCCCTGATATATTCACCTTCACGTAGCCCTAACTAGGGGTTGTGGGGCTTCTGCGTTGCTGGAGAAACGATCTATACTAATTCCCTAAGTCACACCCGAGATCTTACTTATCTTCTTATACCAGTTAGTTATCTTCACGTAAATGAATGCCTTATGTTATATTTACTTATACATTCGTATGAGTTCGTGCAACAAATAAATAGTAAACTGGTAATCCATACCCAATAATACATAAAATAGGAAAAGATACACAAAAATACGGTAAAACATCTCTTTATTAATACTTCTGATGGTTATAGACTTGACTTGTCCTACACACTCAGCTGCAGGGGTCCACGCACTCAGCTGTGGACTATTAGGCCTTTGCACACTCAGCTGTAGAGCCTTCTCCTACTCTACGACCCAACGGCATGACTTACACTTCGACTCAATGCTTCATCAATTCTTTAGACTCATATTCCTTCCTTGCCTCATCTACACTTAGAGCCTCGCTCTATTTACACAATCCCATGGTTCGTAGACCATGGGTAGATATTTCAAACCGACATTACATTACAAAAACAAGGGCGGACAACCCTATGACTCTACTATGACTTCACGCTCTACGCCCAAAAATCACGGAGTCTTTATAATGGAATTAGTCAAAACTTAGGCTTTAATCCCCAAAACATGCCTTGGGGGGATTCCACGCCCAACAGGCCCCCAACACAAACATCGTGACTTGCCCTCGAGTCACTCTGTTAATGCAGAGATCTTCACGTGGAGACCCTCCAACTCTGCTCAAATAGTTGAAATTTCGGCAGCGCACTGAGCGGCTGCCTACTAAATCTCCTGTACACGATGTTCCAAGACCACGGTGTCGGAATTGCTTCCCTAGATCTGTTCTTGCGTCTCCTGCATTTGTGCGAGCTTGCCTTCAATTGTTGCTGTAATGACGAAGGCCTCATCGATCCAAGGTTGAATGCGAGCCTTCAAAATTTCTTCTCGGTGTCATGTGACATCCACTTTCTCTTTCAGCACTTTGGCCTATTGCGTTCGAGCGAGTCTCTGAGTGAGGGCCACCATCTACGCTGTCCCTTTGACACTGTCATACTGCAGGTGGACCTCACGCACCTCTGTCTCTAAGCGCTGGATGTTAGGGTCCTCCTGCAGATTGGTGAGGACCTTGAATGACTCTTCCAACATTTTGGTGCAGTCCCTTACTGCACTGCTGATCTCTTCCATCCCCAATGCAATAGCGCTAGCGCACTATTCTCTTACTTCTGGAGGGGTGGAAGATTGTGCCTTCAACTACAACTCTGTTATATGAAGGTTCACCTCCAGCTGAACCTTGGCCATTTCTTCTCATGCCTCGCGCACCCCTACTACTAATCGTGGATGTGCGCCTTTGTTGGAGTGTTTGCTGGGATGGCCAGCCCAGGGACCATCTGGTAGGCTTCATCTAGTACCTATACCATGTTCCTGTTTTGCAATACAACCTCATCACGTTGCAAGCTCAACTGTTCCATGTTGATATTCTGCTTGCTCAGCACCTGCAATGCGCGGCTCTCCCTAGCCCGTAGTTCTGCAGTAATCCCATCCTGCAGAACATAGAGTGTCTCCTGCGGGAGTACAACCATGTTGATCCCTATCCCTTTTAGTGTACTAACCGTAGGCCTGTCAGCCTCATTTGTTGTAACCAGTGACCCTTCTGGCAGCACTATTGTGTTGGTTGTGTGAGCGCGTAACATTTGCTTGGCTAAAGCTATCCCTATAGCAAGGCTGGTTGAAAGAGTACCAGCCCGAGGAGTGCACACCTGCAACTCCTGAATCTATTCTCGGAGGGCCCCCAATACAATTTGATTCTCCTCCGCGAAGTTCCAGAGGGCCTCTATGGTGAAGTCACACACTGTCTCACCTATGTCATGCAGATCACCCTTAGTAAGGGTGATCGGGTCGATCGACAACTAGGATGCTTTCACTTTCTTATGCGACCTTGTCTGTTCTCTTGGGCACTAGTGCTTCAATTGTGTTGATGCTATTTTTGGGTCTGCACCGCCCTCCTCTTCCTCTATTTCCATCTCTTTCTCCTGCCCATGCAAAGGTGACTTCTAGCCCTCGTGTGCCTTCTTGATTGCCTCCTGTGCTGCTGCTACTGCGGCCTCTTTCTATGATGTTGTTGTCTGCGCAGTGTCTTGTGCCTCCTGTGCTTTTGCTACCGCTACTTCTTGCCTTCTCTTCTCTTCCAACAGTGACGTGCACAGTTTGGCCTCCTCCTTCTTCTTCTACGCAGCAGACTTTTCCATCGCGGCGATGTCTGGGGGCACCATTCCGGCGGCCACGTCTCCAATACATTGAAAATCACAACATCGGTGGCTATGAAGGGTAGTTCGCTACACTTCTTCCCAGGGTCGTTGCATGCCCTAAGGCATATGTGGTGGAAGTCTGCTTTAAATTCTGCAAAGCTTTGCAGGCTATTGAAGACAGTGGGTGATAACCACGGCTTGCGATTAATCCCCATCTTGATGTTAATCTCCATGAACACCCAAAATATCTTACTATCGCAGATCCGGTTCACATCCTTAGTGGCCCATAGCGAAGCTTACCTCACGGTCTCTGGCAGATCCCTGGAAATTATGGGGAACTGGCTGTCCTCCGATAGTTCCCCTGCCACCAGCACTATGGATAGTAGAAGCCATGCATAATGGAACATTTTTCCTTGTTCTTGTGCCTTGCGGCAATTCTCCAAGAAGTCTTTGCATAAGAATTCAAACCAGTTAACTTGGACCCCTTCTGCACATTGTTCAGCAAGTGCCACCACTGGTGCGGGGACCTTGTCCAGACATAACTTCCACATGACCTTTCCTAGCAGTATCTGAGTTGCCACCCTGACTTCTTTGTTGTTGATACTGGAGATCGTGTAGCCCCTATTCTTCTTTTCCAACTTGTATTTCTTCTTCATGGCCTCCTTGATGGCCAAATCGCTGCTCTTCCCCTCCGAGATGTCTTCGGGGTCCTCTCCTTTGCACGGGAGCCATGTAATGTGATGGATTAAGTGGTCCGTGATGGGGATGGGCTCCTCTAGCCATAAACAACCACCATGCACCAGGCAGAGTAGTTGTCTGATGACGAACATCGTCACTGGGGCGCAGTGGAAATGTGACACCTAGAGCAGGTTTAATAACCCTGCCTTTTCCACTCCACGTAACCACTTTCACGGCTCCAATTCTATAACCCCCTCCACGGTGTTCTGCTTGGGCTTCATGATCTGCGGTCTCTAGGTGAGGGAATTTCTCGTGGTTAGCAAGATCCCAATATTCAAACTTCAAGCTTGGCACCCGTCCCAGGTGCGTGCCCTCAAAGATGATTTTGTCCGGGAGGAGCAGAGTCTAGAGAGAGCTCTTGTTCTCATCGAGGTCCTTGGGAAATTTTTCCTTCCCCTTCCACGGGGAGATATACGCGGGAAACTTTGTTTGAGGGCACACAGGCTTGGCTTCTTCCTCCATGCCCTCATCCTCATCTTCTTTAATTATGAGGTCCTCCAGGTCTTCTTCCTCCTCGTCGGTTTCCAGGTTCATTGTTTTCCATTTTTCCTCCATCATTAATCTGGTGCACAACAGGTTTTGAGGGGACACACGCACTAGAATCATTGGTTGTTTGCATTTCTTTGGTTTCAGTGTGTGCGGTGATTTAGGTATTTCCGCAATAATCCTAATGCCTTTAGGGGCATCTTCTACAGTCAGGGCCTGCGCGGCCTCTTCGGCGGTCATCTATGCAATTTCCCTAGCTTCTTCAAATGCTGCCATCTTGCTCGTCCAGAAATCTCTCAATCGCTCAATCAGGGGCTCAATCAATGCTCTGCATAGGGAAACCAGGTCTCGGCTCAGAATACGTTGGGCATACAACAACTCAATTCAGAAATGACCAAGTGTTGTTTGCTGGGCACCCCTTTGTAATTTATAACATTTTCTGAATTTGAATTCGACCATTCCCCCCAAATTTGGTTCATTAATGCTCCCTTGGCGACATATTTTCCAAAATCTCACCCATAAAGCACATCTTAAATGCCTACCATCTGCTCCATTTGGTATCAAATCAAGCATCACATCATGAATAGTGACCCTAATGGTCACTTTCCAGCCAATTTGTGCGGCAGTGCAACCCCCCTTGCACAATTGCAGACCTTGTGAAACTTTGCTCCTGCGCACAACTTCAACATTGCGCAGCTCCCGGGTATAGTAGTTTATAGTTTCATGCCTCCTTTCAACTGCCTAGAGCACTAAGATTGTACTTTCTATGGCTAGTCAAGTGGTTGCGCCACCTGTATAGGGTTTCAACCAGTCATCCATCACTTTTCCTCGAAAACATCCACCTTTTATTGTTACTGCCTACATCACGCACGTTATCATCTGCAGCGCGCCACCATGGGTGATCTGTTTAGTAATATGTGGTCCAATCCAAGGCATCAGGCTAATCAACTCTAGGTAGTAGTCCCCAAGTTCGTCAACGTGATCGTGCGCACCCTGTTTTATCACCCTGGTTTTCTTATCGAGAAAATATTTCTTTATTTCGTCCTCAAATTCTTGACTTCCGCTTCCACCAGAGCACTTTTCTCCCTTAATCACACCCTTTCTTTCATAAGTTCTTGGAGCCTAAGATCATCCTGTCAGATTTCTTCCTCAGGTCCCAAGTGTTCTGCTTCATTTAGCTGCACGATCCCTTCTTCCAAGGCTCTGTGAGCCGTCATATCTATCGGTGCTGTTATGCGCGGACTAGGCATTTTATACCCTATGGGTATTACAACATTTGCTCCATACTCCAGCCTTGGAGATGTATGCTCCATCAGTTTCTTGCATGTGGTCCTATAAGCCCACAAAACTGTTGGTATGCGCAAGTCCCAATCAGTCCGCTGTGCATCATATACCTTGTTCAGTGCTTCGCATACTTCGTTAAAGGCTTCTGCGTGGATAACCTTCTGCACACTTGTTATTTCCATACTCCATTGTTCCAACCAGAGGGGTCGCTCATACAATTGCCTCGCCCGCATATGCTTACTAACCGTGTCTCCCAACATGAAGTCTGTGTGCATTCGGGCAAGTTTTTTAAGATATGCTTGTATCCATCTGGATAGGTGCGCACGTGGATCGTTCCATCCGGAAATCTTGTCTGTTAATTGCATCTGAGGCTTCCCAAACCATATGCACATCATTATTCTACATTCACACCAGTCCTCAAAGCTTCCTTGGTGTGTACCCCACCACCTCACGAGCGTAGCACGCAATACCCATTTCAAAGCCTCGAAACATTGTTGTTCTAGCACCTCCCTTTCGAATCTGTTCAGGAAGGCATCTACCTCGCTTAACCCATCATACATAGGTAGATCCCTTACCTTTGTTGATATGCAACACAACGATCTTGTCATCATGTTACAGTTTAGCGTGATTACCTCGTGTAACCAGTTCTGCCATCGCTCTATCTCATCATCAGAATCCAATGTACAGGAGCTTTCATGCTCCCATGAGATTCATCCATCTGCAGTGGGATTTACCCAGTCTTGCTCTTGCACAGTTATCTTGTAGATGCAGTCCAAGTCATCGTCACTTTCATAGTCACACACTTGCTCCGTGTAGCGTAATCCTTCTGCAGGTTCTAAAGGTACAACTACGTGCAAAGACCTTTTCTCAAAAATCATCTTGTGCTTCTTCATATTTATAACCCCATTCATGTCAGTGGCCCAATCTATCCCTAATAACGCAGGGTAGGGATTGCTGTCATCAACAATCTGTATCACTTCAAAATCTGCCAGCACGCTTTCTCCTTCAATGTCCATGGTGATTCTCTACAATCTTCCCATAGGTAGGATCTTTTGCTAGTTCGCCATGCGCAGTTGGATAGGAGACCATGGTAGCGTAGGTCTTCCCATGGAATCCCATGTTTGCTTTAGCAGATTCGTGTCTGATCCTAGGTCCAAAATCACTTGGTCCATCTCATATTCTCCAATCTACATGGTCAATATCATTTCTCTTCCTGTCCTCGTCGCGTGCTTTCCAATCTTCCGGACTACGTGCGGTTCTCCTGACGCAGTTCTAGAGCATCTATTTATGGGTCCTTGTAGTTCCTTTACATCCTTGCTTTTGTGCAATAGCTTCATGCATGTTTCCAAGAACGTCTTCAGCATCGATGGGTCCATTTTCGGCTCCGATCTGCCTTTGCTTCCTAAAGTGGAGGCATCAACGAAGCTCTTTCTAGCTTCCATGAAGCTTTCCTTAGCATGCTCCAAATCAAACTTTGGTTCTTTCGTCGGAGCCCTGTGAACCCAAGTATTATCTTCAGGCTACTTGTCTTTGTCATCCCCTATCGTAATTCCTCTTCGGAGCGCAATGTTCACATTAGGGTCTCCCTCGCACGGCTCAGACCTCATCATTTGCAGGTTCTGAGTCAGGGGAGGTTGGAGCGCTCCCTTGTTGTGCAACCTTGCTATCAGTGTGGGACAATCCTCCATCTCATGATCAAACAATGTACAATACAAGCATGATGGACATGTAAAATTCATACAATCATGGGCATAATGTCATGGTCCTCCACAATTATAAAATATCAGCTATCCGCAACCCCTTCCAAGCCCTCCTCCTCCACCTTGGCCTCGTCTGCGCCCCTGAAATCTGGTTCGCACCATTCTTGTGTTTTGGTCAAGAGGCTATGTTTCGACTGAACTCTGTAGGTGGGAGTCTTATCCATCATTAGTTCATAGCTTCTACAGGTGCGCTCATCATGTCCCACTGATCTACAGAAATTACAGAACAATTGTTGTGAATTCTGTGTGTACTTTTGCAATAAATGGAAGTTTTCCATAGCATGCTTTCCTCCTATTTGAGAAATCGCGCACCACAACATAGGCACTGCGCTAGGTCTTGCTTATTCCTCTGGTCTCAATGGCATTGGTCCTCCTCCCGCGAGGTAATTTGCGAACATTGGGCAGTGGTCCTTGTCATGATCTTGACCCTTATATTTAACACACCATACCTCGTCGCGCACCTCTGGGCGAGCTGTCTTGTCCTATTTTAGAATCTGCATATCAAGGCACAAGTTTTTCAATTGCACGTGGATCTGCTGAACTCCCAGGTTAGGATCTTGTATCAGGTCTCATGCAATCTCATTGCGATCTCCAAGGCCTCGGCTTGAGTTTTTAGCCTCTATTGTGACAACATGTTCCTTAAATGTGGTGTTAGAGATGCTACAAACCATTCACAGTGTTGTCCATTTGTCAAAGTCATGTTAGCTTCGCAAATTGTGCACTTTAGTCTTTGATACAACTCCCAAGGGGTCTTGCCGGGTAGCATTGTGATCTCCTTGAACCCAATGATTGACTGGGCCTATGACTTTGGCCTGCTAAATTCTTTGTTCAACATAGTTTGGATGTCTGCGATCCCCGCATTCAGATTGTTATTAGAATGCTTAATATACCAGGTCAGTGCATACTCCTGCAGAGTGCTGACCAGCGTTTCTTTCTTTATATTGTCATCCGTAACTCCCTACGCTTCCCATACAACTTTTATCACAAACCAAAATTGGTCCGGATCTTCATTTCCTACTCCCTTGAACACTGGCAATTTTATCGCACTTGCCATATTGATTCACGGTGGTGGTGGAGGTGGTATGGGCAAAGATGGGGGTGAAGATGGTGAAACCGGTAGTGGTGTGGGTGGAGGTGGTATGTGCAGAATCCTCTGCCTTATAAAATTGATTACACCTCTTGGTGAGACCTTCGTGAGCTATTCCTCGTCCCCTCATGGAGGTGAAGTCAAGGGGCTAGTTTTGAGTTCTGCACTACCTTCGTTTCTATAAATTCTCCCACTTCACGTAGCCCCAAACATAAATGTATTCGCATAACCCACTTTTCACATAGTAGCATTTTAATCCAAGTGTTCAAATACTTAACGTACTTACCTCATGGTCCTTTGAGGAAGTGTCATTTTGCCTCGCTATAGCTGGCTGAAGTATCTATTGTGAACTCAGTGATGAATCCTCCTATAATTCGATTGAGCCAGTGATCAACAACATGCACAATATTATCCTCCGATGCTTCCAATATCTGCACCAATTCTGGTGTCCACACAATAGGTTTGTCGAGCTTGCACCTTCCTTGGCTATCTTCTAGCTTTGCAATCCACTCATACCACTTAGTAGAGAAAGATGCGAAGAGAATTTCATGGATCTCTATGTACAAGTAGTAGTCTAATCACTCTTCTTTTGATAGTCACATATTTCTGTTCTCCTGCGCCGCGAACTCGTGAATCTTCCTATCCAACCAATCTTCAATTTCTTTCTTCGTTGGATTCTAGTTATACAACATCATACATCTCTATGCAGATCTTGGTATTGATAACTGAACCATTTGTTGGCTTGTTGGGGCCTGACCCAGGTTCAGAGTTAATTATCCAAACAAATCCTTGTACTAATGGCCCTTTTGGCAACGATCTATGGAGCGCGGACTGAGGGCTCACCCGAAGTAGTATGGGGGGGTGATGGAACCAAGTTTCCGCACCCTGGAGATGTCTGAGGGGTTGATTTGGTCCAACTGTTAGTTCCTTCACACACTTCCCTGGCCTTCGTGACCTGACATATTTGCCTTTGCGCGACCCTAACCAGGGGTTGTGGGGCTTCCACGTTGCTGGAGCAACGATCTGTACTAATTCCCTAAGTCACACCCGAGATCTTACTTATCTTCTTATACCAGTTAGTTATCTTTGCATAAATGAATGCCTTATGTTATATTTACTTATACATTCATATGAATTTGCACAACAAATAAACAGTAAATTGGTAATTCATACCTAATAATACATAAAACAGGAAAAGATACACAAAAATATGGTAAAGCTTCTCTTTATTAATACTTTTGACGGTTACAAAATTGACCTGTCCTGCACACTCAGCTGCAGGGGTCCGCGCACTCAGCTGCGGACTACTAGGCCTCTGTGCACTCAGCTGTAGAGCCTTCTCCTACTCTACAACCCAACGACACAACTTACACTTTGACTCAATGCTTCATCAATTCCTTAGACTCATCTTCCTTCCTTGTCTCATCTACACTTAGAGCCTTGCTCTATTTATACAATCCCATGGTCTGCGGACCATGGGTAGATCTTTCAAACGGACATTACATTACAAAAACAAGGGTAAACAACCCTCTGACTCTACTATGACTTTGCACTCCGCACCCACAAATCGCGGAGTATTTATAATGTACTTAGTCAAAACTTGGGCTTTAAGGCCCAAAAAATGCCTTGGGCGGATTCCACGCCCAACAATAGATATAACTACTCTCAAAATTAATCCTTCATTTAGGACTTTGTATTCACATGTATTTGGTACTATTATCTTCAAGTCAACTTAGATTTGGTGAAATAATGAAGTGAGCACAATATGGAACTTAGTGGGCTCTATCAAATGTTGTGCCAATGCTTCTTTGGTCAGATTTATGTCCTTTTTCATGAATGTTTGCTACCATTCAAGAACCATTGCCTGAATTTCACATTCAATATCCTACTCGGGACTCACCTCTCCTTTGGCTTTGATGTGATAGGAGTTTCCTCAGATTCTTCCTCCATAGTGTCTTTCTTAGGCCTTCTCTTGGGATTTAGTATCTTGTTTATTAATTTTAACAAATTTCTCAAGATTTTGCTTCAGAAAATTATGTTGTCAATTCAATTATAAAATTTCACAAATTATACCATGAAATTAATGACAAAACTAGGAAACATAAATTGCAACTTAGAATAGACAAGAGATACATGCAGTGGATCTTAGAATTAATTTATTAATATGATATCATATATTACATGATAATAAATGGAAATGGTTGAGGTGATGGCCCCTCAAGAGATCTGCAACAATATTGAATCAAGACTCCAAAATGAAACTGAACTAATAAATACGCCTACCAATCCTAAATGAATTCACCAAGGGATGAGATGGATTTTCGTCCACTCTCACCAAATTACCCAAGGGTTTCATCCTGGGGCTTATAGAAGTTGAGAACTAAGTTCTCCAAGCCTCACCAATAGAAAATACAACCAATCCAAGATATCCCAAATGATTTGATTCCCCTCCTTTTAAAGATCTAATGGATCCCTCTCCAACCTTCTAGAAGCACTTTATTTTATTATTTTATTTCAATTCTATAAGATTCTCCACTTTACTTTATTTAAGTGACTCATAAATTATTTTATTTAAGTCACTTTCCCCTCACTGTCATTTTTCTCTAATTAAGTAGATTTCCCCTCTCTTATATAATCAAGTGACTAATTAAAGTCACTTTTTAAACCGAGGAAATGATTAATCGAACACCATGCTTATTTGGGGCACTATAAGTCACTTTTCACCATCCCATCTTGCAAATCACTTCATTTTGGTTCCAACAAGATATTATACTAATTTGTTTCTCCAAATAACCCCCTCCAAATAACACATTTAATGTTTTTTTATTAAGTTATGTAGATAATAACCCCATTTTACAATATTCATAAGAATGCAATGGAACTAAGAATCAATTGTTCAGAATGGCCCTTGATGATGAAATACGATAAGAAAACTCCATTTGACAACATAAAACTCCTACAAAACCCTTTGGGCCCACTAATGATGTAATCTCACTCATGTGACCTAGCCATCACACACCTTGGAAATCCATCCTAATTGCCTCACAAGGGAAACTAAAAATGGGGACATTACAAATCCTCCTTACCCAATATTGCTTTTCCTCTAGAAATATGCATCAATCAAATGTAGAGGAATTTGTACATCAATACTAGGATCCCATATAAACCATTACGTCACATGCCTTTGCATCATCTAATCCTGTATGGACCCCTTGATACCTAGATCCCAAACAAACCTATGAATCAACATGCTGCAAATAGATCCACCTCAATCCCAATGCCATCTTGACCATCCATCACACCCATGATCCATGGTTCCATTTTTAATCTATCCCTAGCTATGGATGTGGCTCCATAGATTACATACTCAGTAGGATACCAACTCATCACTTCTCTCCAATCCAACCCCTGGCATGGACCAAGGTCAATCACACTATGCTAATTTTGGGCTAGTGCAACTGAAATGATGAAGAATTCTCAACCTACATCCCATTTCAAACCAGAGCATCTAGTATCCCTTATGTCTAAGGGCTCCTGTTGTACTATGCTTCTAACTAAGAATATCACCCCATCAATAGAATACCAAGTCATGATCTTTTGCTAATCCTTCCTCTGGCATGGATCTTGTGCATACATTCTTACATAAGGAACAATCCTATCATGTGATGTTGCACCACTCTGATAGTGTATTGACGGTGCTAGATCTTGCCAACATGCAAGGGGGTCTCCCCGATGAAAAGTACCAATTAGAATTTGCATCATTTGGTGTAGGAGTCCTTTCAAAAATAAGCCTTGGCTTCCAGATGTTCTTATATATTTTCCTTGGCTACGATGCTCAACACAAGAGAGTAATTTTCATGTACTTTCAAATGAATAAGTGAGTATGCCTTGTCAAATGTTCAGTTGCAGAGTGTATCAAGTATTGGAGGGGCATAAAAGTGAGCCTTTAAAAGAGGAGTAATAGTACTGATATAATAAAGACACGCGATCCTATATATATGAATGAATCATTGATCAAATAGTGAAATAGTTCACATAGAAGCACTTATTGTTAAAAAACATACAACACACCTTCAATAAGATGAGCACCAAAGCCACCAAAATATTTCATTTTCTTTAGTACAGACGAAAACAACATATATGAAAAAAAATCAAAGAGTAGTATTACAACATTTAAAACATATGCATGAAAGTGTGTTAGCTCAATGAGCTTTGAGTATTAAGAAAAAGTTCCAAGATACATCAGTACAATGAACACCACTAGCTCTAATAATGGAGTGTTAAAGCAACAACTTGCTCCTCCAAAAGAACTATCTTCCTCTCTAATGCCTAGTAGGAGGAGTCAAGGTGAAAATTACTTTGCATGAGCTATGAGGGTGTATATATATCAAATGGGGTGACTCTTCACCTCCCTTGTGACTCTTGGACTACCCTCATGATTGTTTGACTTCCATATGACCTTTTGACTCCATGAATTTTCACATTCCATAGATAACTCTTGGACTTCCACTTTAAATTACATTTCTCATACATGAAAATTACATAATCCACAAATGGTTTGGAAATTGATGACTCTTATAACATCTTGACATGACACCTTGATAAGACATGACATGACATGACATTGATGATATGGATTGAATGATGATATGGAAATGCTAAGCCATTATTTCTGCTACTATCTTTGTGTCTTCTTAAAAGATAGTACATTTTCTTCTTCTTCCTCCTCCATAAGGCTTTAAGGTAGGGAGTATTCATTATGATATTGGTCTCCAATTGTGGTCGCAATTTGATGTTCCTTCTTCTTCTTGTTTAATGATCAACTTGTCTTTGTAGCTGCAAGGTGGCTTCTAGCAGGGTCTCCTTATTCATCCCCTTCATCATCATCCTGTCATAAAAAGATATAATACCTACAATGAAATCCACTCATGACAAGATGACATCAGTGTAAAAACCCCTATTCTAACATACTTCATGCAAATCATTGATTGAGATGGAAATGGGTGCTGGACTGAGAGACTGGATAAGGGATTTCACAATTGTACAACTCAAGAGGTAAATAGGCATAACTGAGGCTTAAGACTGAGTAGTGCATAATTCAGAAAGGTCGGGGTAGGGTGAATACAAATTTGAGGGGCTCAAGGAGGAAAGCTTGAGGTTTCCCACTGCATAGTTCTAGGGATAGAGAGGCCTAGGGCTTGCGCAATTGCACAATTCAAGATGCCAGGCTGGAAGCTTGAGGCTTGACACTATGTAGTGCACAGAAGAAGGCTGACTGGAGGTTGATATGTGTAGTTCTGAAGCTCAAGGGGTCAAGTTTGAACACTGAGATCGCATAGTGCACAATTGTGGGACGTATAAACTATGCATTGCATAGTTCCAAGAGGCAAGGGTTGAGCTTGAGGGCTGAGACTATGCAGTGCATAGTTTAGGAGGGTCGAGTGAAGCCATGTTTCTTGAGCAAGAAGTTTTCAAAATTTGGCTAAGTGCGAGATCAGTGAGGTCAAAGTGAACAAGGGAAAAAATTGAACACGATCACACACCCAAAATGATCGACAACACAACATTTATCACTCAAAACCCATGAACAAAAAAATATTCTCAATGTGACAACGATACGACAACTTCCTCCAAGTGTGACACTAAAGATACACTTTGCAGTAACAGTGACGACACTTGTGTGACAGTGCATAAAACTTTGGGAATGAGTGTAATACATGTATACATGAGGAGTAGGAATCATTAGTGCAAAATATACCCCTTGAAATGAATCATAACTATGTTTACATGGTATGCAACACTTCCCATGCCAAAAGACGACACTTTTTTTTTCTTCCAAAAGGGACTTGAAAACTTAGAGAAAACATATGGAACGACTCTTACTACTAGAAAAGACAACATATAAAGTCAAATTAGGCTTCAAAATTTGGATGTAGGCCAAAATTTTGGAGGGTGTTGTAGTAGTGACAACACTTCGCTACACACTGGTTGAATTCCAGCTTCTTTGACTTGGTCTACTCTGTCATGCAGGGTATAGTTCTTAAGGAAGTATTGCATTAGGGGATTTTTGAGGTCTAAATTGGGCCTCCTAAGGATATTATAAAATAATAGTGGAAATAATAAAATAATATTTGATTACATCATCAAATTTTAGAGGGAAAAAAATGGTTTTTTCAACTTATCTCCCTATGGGTTTACTCAAATTTCAAGCGGAAACACTCACTGGATGCATAATTTGATTCCTCATCCAAGGAGTACCCATGTTACATACTTTAGAGGGACCCTTCTACACAAAAAATGAGAAGTATATGAAAAAATGTGTTTGCAATCACGCTTTTCATGTATTTCTCATTTTTCGTGTAACTGGGTCCATCAAAAGTATGCAAAATGGTACTCCTTGGATTAGGAATTAAATTTTGCATCCAATGAGTACTCCCGTTCAAAATTTAAGTAAAAAAATAGGGAGATAAGTTGAAAAAGTAGTTTTTTATTCTATATTTAATTAAAATACAATAAATTAAAAAGAATCTCTTTAATAAAATTAAGAACACATAGAAAGTAATACATTCAATAATCAATATAATCTGATAAATTACAAGAATTAATTTAAGCAAAAAAAATTATTATAACAAAGTATAAATAAAAATAAAATAAAAATATTCATATGGTCGGCTTACCAACTTGACAGCCCACCTATACCATATTTATTACACACTTTTCACTTCTCTGTAAATTAGTCCTGATGATGAGTCTTGGTCTAGACTCGAAACGTTGACAGATAAAAGATGAACACTATGGAATATCCTAATTCAGTCTCTCAAAAACCACACCACAAAAATTTACAAACCATTATTTTATTATTTTTTAATCTTTTTACTTTTTTACTCTAAAAATGGTGAATCATCCCCCATGGTTGACATCATCATCTTGGATCCTATTGGTTCTTATAAAGTTTATTTTGGTTGTAAATTTTTCTTAGGAGGTCCATTTTAGACCTCAAAATTCCCCTAATGATTCATCACACAGATTACTTTGGCTTCCCCACTTACCCCATTTGTAGACATAGTCCCCTTCATCCATTTCTCAGTTGAACACATACATAAGCCCAACCATATCATAATCTTTTCGATTCAGGAGGAGGGTAATATAGTTCACGAAATTTAGATATTCAGAGTCTTATTTTTCATCTCTAATGTTGCTCTGGTGTCAGCAGGCCTATACAATATCTCGATGGCGTCACTATAGGAACACAAGCATTACTTTGTTTCCATTGAGCCTGGACAGTACCCCGACGAAGTTACTTCCTTCACCTCCTTGCGTAAGAAGATTTTATCTTCTTTCACCCTTTATTTATTTTACTTATAGGATTGTGCTTCAACACATATTTATTTCATGGGGTGGAAGAGGGATCCCAACTTATTGAGGGCAGAAGAGGTTGTTCCTTCAGAGAAGTTTAGTATATACCTCTGATATTAGTATGCTCATTAATATTCCCCCCTTGTCCTTCTATAACACTGAAACATAAAGAAACGACCATAGGAATGAGGTTGCTATAATATATACAAATATCATGGTTCTATGTAGAATTTCCTGCAAATTCTCTACAAATCTACCTCTGAGATCTATGTAGAAAATATGACTGTAGATTAACTTGATAATGCAATATACCAAAGGAAAATACTATAATCTACTTCTACTATCAAACTTGCAAAAGCTTAAAGATCGAGCCGAATCAGAGTTGAACACATATAACCATAAGAAGAAGAATCAATACACATGAAACACAGAAAATACTCAGGGGAAAGCCTCAGCTAAAAACCCCACTATCTGTATTATCATACAAGGTGGAAATATCTCAGAATTACACAAAGCCTTAGCTCCCACAGCTAGCCAGCTCTCAGTGCAATCCTCCTGGATGCTCATAGGCAATCAAAGCTTCTCACAAGCCTTATCCTCTACCCTCGAAGCCTCCTATTTCCTTGCGTTGTTTCTCCTTGGTGATCCTACTGTTACCAAGTGTAACACTTATCACTGACATTGATCTCACACCCTGTAAAACTGCGCAATCCTCAAGGAACCTTATTCCTTCTACATGGATGAGTTTCCTTTATAGGAAAATTCCTCCAATTAATAGTACAATGTCCCTGTGTTTAATCTCAACTGGGTCTTTGTCTGAACTGACATGCATGAGTTATTTATGAGAGAATCCTCAGTTATCTGGAGTACACTAATTGCATGCATGCATGCATTAATTGACTAAACTCACAATTAGTTCCTCAAACTGTTTGAAACTAATTTAATTTGACTTAACTCAGTTAACTGAGCTAATTAATTACAACTCAAATACAACTCATCCTTATCTCCTTAATTAAGGGATAATCTCCTTAATTTAAGGGATAATTGTTGCATGACTTCACAAAGACTTCTAGCTTGAATTTCTCCAACTAATTAACTCAAGATGAATTAATTAATTATTTTTCAAGCAGCTGACGAGATTAAATTCGAATTTTAATTCACAATTCTAATTCAAGGACAAATCATAATTGGAATATTCTGAATGCTATTTTTAGCATTTCTTGTTGCTATTTTCAACATTCTACACAAATTTCTCCTTACGCAAGCATCGTATTTTCAATCAAAAAAATCATTGACAAAAAGGTGTAAACCAAGACAAAGAAGAAGGACTAAAGGTTAGCCAAATGTTATAGTGTCACAAGGCCCTTTTCAATTTCACCACACTCATTGGAACCAAACAAAACAATTTCACACATGACTTATTCACAAAACAAACAGAAAAGACTAAAAATGATAAAACCAAAAAAAAAACAAAGATAAACTATATACATAGGGTAGGGCATAGCCCTAGACTATCATTGAAAATATTGTTTTAAATCTTGACCATTGACAGGAAGAGATTCCATATTCCCATCCAAATATTGGAGACGATAAGTGTGGTGGCCAAGTTTATCAAGAACAACAAACGGTCTATTCCATAGGGAGTGGAACTTAGTGTGTTCCCCTTCTCTTCATGGGATTTGTCCCGCTTCAATACTAGGTCACCCACATTGAATTCCTTTTTTCCTGTAGACTTCTTGTTAAAACTTTTCTTGATGCGATTATAATGAAGATTAAATTTCTCTTTTACTTTTCTCCTTTCTTCTTGTAGTTTCAAGAGTGTGTCTATCATACTCTGAACCAAAAGACAAGGCTTACCCTGAGATTCTTGTGAAAATTGAAGGGCAGGCAGGTAAATGTTCAGAGGTAGGATGGCTTCTATTCCATACACCAAAAAACTAAGGAGAGGTTTTTAAAGAAGTTTTAGGCATAATACAGCCAACCCAAACAACTTTCACCAGACCATTGTGTCAGTTTCAAAGTACACAATCTTTTCGATAATTCAGATAAGGTTTGTATTGGTTAAATCAACAATATCATTACCCTGTGGATAATAGTTAGTTGAATGTTTCAATACAATGCCATTTTCTAATGCAAAATCATAAAGTTTCAGCAATGAGGAATATGTTTCATTATAAAAAACAAGTGATGTCAGAACTTTGAACCAAGTAATAATGTTCTGCTTGAGGAAACTGATGATTTTCTGATTATTCACTTGCTTGAGAAGAACCACTTTAGTCCACCACATGAAATAATTTGTAGTAGTGAGAATGTAGTGGTGCTGCTTCGATGAGTGTGGAAAGAGCTCACCAATAACATCTAAGCCCCATTATTGGAATAGTTCTTCCATAGCGATGGGTTGCATTGGGGTAGTTGACTTCTTATCTTGGCCAACTCACTTCCGATAAACCAAGAATTTGTAGGCATGAGCATGAGAATATTTGAAAAGTTTGGGCCAATAGAAACCAACCCGCATAATCGTGTGTGTAGTAGTATCACCTATGAAATGTCCTCTGATTGGTTTGTCATGGAGATCACGTAATACCCTTTCTAAATCTAGTGCTTCCACGCATCTGAGCAAGACCCCATTATGAAGCTTCCTAAAAAGCACTCCGTGTACCAACTAATAAGATAGAGATTTCAATCTAGTATCTCTCTTTTGTCTGCTGATAAATGAGAGAGCATGATGCCATGCTCAAGATATTGTTTCACATCTACATACCAAGAGGTGGATGTGAAAGTGGGGGTAGCTTTTTCGATATTATACATTTTTTATTTCCTACTCCCATCCAGAAGAGTCATGTTCTGGTGAACTTGTCACTTATGCTACTAGTTGGCATAGACCATGGCCTTTGATCATGTGAACTGAATTGAACTCAAGATAGTATTCTTACAATATGGTCATCCAGTTCACTCTTCTTTTACCTAACTCTTGTTGAAAAAACAACGATCTTACAACTGGGTGTGGCACAAAGATAATGACATGATTCTTTAGAAGATAAGGCCTAAAGTGTTTTACCGCCTTGTAGATTGTGTAATATTATTTATAAATGGTGGGGTAGTTTAGTTAAAATCCTCACAAGCTGACACCCATGAATGATATAGGTCATTCATTGTCTTGATTATCATTTTTTGTAAGAACAATAACAAGAGAAGGATCAGAAGTGAAGGTGTACGACAAGAAATATTTGATGAAGTTTGGACTATATAGTGTTGGTGCTTCGACAATTGCTTGCTTAATATAGATGAATGCATCCTTTTCCTTTTTATCCCATTTATAAATTGCATCCTTCTTTTTTATCTCTTGCAATGGTTTCACTATAAGTGCAGAATCAAAGGAATTTACGAAGGAAATTGATTTTCTCTAAGAAGGACTACATGGCTTTCTTGTTCATTGGGAAGGGAATCCGAGTGATAGTTTTGACCCATTCAAGGTCCACCTTAATCCCACTTTTTACGATGATATGGCCCAAGAGATTTCCCTTGGAAACTATGAAAATTCTCTTCTTGGCATTCAAATATATCCCATATTTGAGACATCTTTCAAAATTGTTTTTAGATGACGTAAGTGGTTAGATCTTATTTTTGAAAACACTGTCACATCATCTAAATAGACAATAAAGCTATGTCCAATCAAATGGTGAAATGTGATGTCCATTTAAAAAGTAGCACCTGCATTGACAAGTCCAAAAGACATTTTTTAAAAGAAAATGTACCCCACTTGGTTCTAAACATGGTCTTGTGCATGTTGGGTTGTGATACCAGAACTTGGTTGTATCCTAAACAACTATCCAATAACAAAAATTTTTTAGACCTCGATACTGTTTGTAAAATTTGTTCCATTGATGGCACTAGATAATTATCTTTGTCTAAGGCACGGTTCATATTGCGAAAGTCTATGCACATATGTATTTCCATAGACTTATTCCTTACAAGACCCATATTTGAGACCCATGTTGAATGGCGAACTTTAAAAATGATTTGAGCATCCAACAATTTTCTCAACTCTTTCTGAATTAGGGGCTTAAGAGTAGGATGAACTTTCCATCGTTTCTACTAAAAATGCTTGTACCCTTACTTAATTGGAATCATTATTCGCATGTCATAGGTCTTAATATCATTGTATATCCATGCAAAAACATCTTGATACTGCTTAAAGAGGCAAATGAAAGCTTGTCGCTCTTGAGGTGTACAACAAGTACCAAGATTTACAAACTTAAAATATTCTTTTGTACCAATATTTATCTATTTGTGAGATAGGGTCCAACTATGATTCTTTGAATTGAACGGTCCCCTAAATTGATTTTATAAATCATAAAAATTTTCCAATGACACCACCCCTTTGGGCATGGGTTTTCCTTTACTTTCTTGAGCTACATCTTGCAACTCTTTATCGTGATCGTCTTCATCAATGGTTGTGTCTTTAAACACATCAACGTTCACCATAGAATCCAATATTTGTTGGTCGTCATTGAAAATGTTAAAATTAGTAATATTATCTAGAATAGATGGCCTATAGAAAATCCATCCCTTAACGGTGATAACCTAGTAGCATTTTCTAACATATCAGTTGCAGCGTTACAGATTCTAGGAACATAAATAATATTAAAAGCTTGGAATTATAAAATCAAATGCCATACCTCTTGTTGATAAATTTTCATATTATGTAACACACAATGTATCATATTGCACACCTGACATGCGACGATTTCAGAGTCACCTATTGCTTTAAGCACCTCAACTTTGAGGTCAATGCCTTTCTTCAAACCCAGAATAAGGGCTTCATATTCTGCGACGTTGTTGGTGCACTCAAACTCCAAATGGAAAGAGATCAATTTTTTCTCTATTACGAGTCTATTAAAATGAAAATGGATCTAGAGCCCTCCTGCATTTTCGAACCATCAAAATATAAAAGCCAAGTGTTAGAAAAACTAGGTTTGTGTCTTATACTACTACTATCTACATTTACTGTACAAAGGTCATTTGCACCAATTGGATTTTGAGGAAGGAGTTCTAATTGTGTATCAGGTGGGTCAAATGAAGGTTGTGCCAAATAACATCCATGGTCTACTTCGAGAAAAGAATTTTCGAAAATAACATTTGCAAATCCCATTGGTTCATTTTTTTCCCTCAAATTGTGTCACAATATGCTTCATGTAAGGCTCACTTTCAACTCAAATCTAATTGTTTATTCCCTTGTATAGAAGCCATAAGTGTGTCCAATTAGTTGAAAAGTATCCTTGTAATTTGATGGACCAATCTCTGCTTAGTCGTAAACTATAGCCTTTAGGAATGTCCATAATTACAATATTTATACACTAGTGAACTCTATGATCATATGATAAATGAATGATAACATTGTTGAGTTCACCATTGGCCTGGACAAATGATTTTTCCAGCTATATGATATGAGCATCAGTTTTATCCCATTTAGCCTTTACTTTCTTAGTAACCAACAATGGCATAACATTCATGGAGGCACCATAATTAACCAAAAATTTATGTACATTATACTTAAATATTTTGAAAGTTAATAGGAGTGGAGGGTAGAGAGTGTTAGAACTCAAAATTTATAGCATTAACAACAATTTCGACAATATCGTATGAGTTACCTTACATTACCTGAGAAGCATAAACCTCTTTACCTGTCGAAGAGTGCGACGAGAGTGCATAGATGATTAGTTCTCATTGGTTTGTTATATTTGCGAGCTCGAATATTTAAATGTTAACATGAGCTCTATTCATATCTTCAACAATGTTGTAATCAATTTTTTTTTGTCTTAATAGGATGTGCTGGCGAATCAGGTGGTGTAACTTTATCCGATGCTTTAGGAGTGGTGGACTTGTTATTAGTGTTGGTGGAAGTGTTCCTGGAAGAAGGAGCACTTCCAGAATTGTTCTGCGAAATCTGAGATGGATTAGAAGGCGGTAGAATCCTAGCAACAACTGATTCTTAATATCCTACCCAGAAACAAGTCCTTTTCTCCTCAAGTTGTAATGGAAATTTGACTGCTTGGGAGGAGCTTCACTCGCTGAAGGTTGATCTGCACTTTTCTTATCAGCATTATAAATAACACTGAACATATTCATTGAAAGTCCAACACTTGAAATTTCTTCAATCGCAACAATCTCATTCGTTTCTTCACTCTGCTCAATTTGTTCTTCCGCTAATAAAGTGTCAATCATATTAACCATCATAGTGTTCATATTGTGGGTCCATTGTGGGCACATTTTTTCTAAATGTTTCTCTTGATGAAAAAAGCAGAAATTATCCATGCCCAAACTTTTGACATTGAACATTGTGTTAAAACTCTAAGCAGATTTGGATGGTTGAGATTTTTTTTTTCTTTTTAATGAAAGGTGGCCTAAAGACTTTCTACTGGTAGTGGATACCTCACTTGACCTTCTCTTCAATTATGATACTTCATTCGTAAACATCTTTAGAGACTTGGTCAAGATTTCCATATCGAAAGAGTCTTTGTCTTTAGCTTTGCTAGAAGAGGCTTGGTTTTATTACCATCTTCCTTGGAGTCTTTAGGATCTTTAGTGTCTTTGATGAATCCAATTGAACACAAATATTTTTAACAACAAGAGCTTTTGCAAATTTTAAGGCCAAACTATTCTTTGTAGCTCTTTTGACGAATACATAAATGTTGTTTGGAAAGGCAGTTGTGTAATAATCCTTAGTGATAACATCGTGAGTTTGTACACTAGTGGGGAACTTGTTTAACAAACGAGTAAATCTTTGGTTAAAACATTTAACTCTTTCTTTGTCCCCCATTTTCAGGTTCCCAAGTTCTTTTAATAAAATGGTGGGAGTCTTGTCATCAACAATGTTTTTCCAAAAAAAACTTCTTTAACACCCTCCAACCATGGATTGAATTGGTCGAAAGACTATGATACCATATAGATGCCCTAACTTCTAAAGTGTATGGAAAGATTCTACAAGCAACATCGTCTAAACATACCTCAAGCATTCGCAAATGCATGTAGAACTCATCCAGATGGTCTTCAACTTTGGTCTTCTTATTGAGATCACAATTTGACAACAACATTTCTGAATGTTTCAACATATTGTGAAGATTATTCGGAAGAGAAAGTGGTCCTTGGGCCATCCAATCCAAATCTACATTAGCCATGTCTTTGTCTCTGTCCTCCTCCTCTTCTTCTGAATATGAAGAATATTCTCTTTCACCATTCCTACTTGCATTGTAATTAGGATAATCCTCATCAAAAAACTGAAAATATTCCCCTTAATTTTTTGGACTCTCCTCAATGGGTGGAAGTTCCCCTTGATTTGTTTTAGGTTCAACCAACTCCTCAAGGGTTGTGATAACAAAATATTCCATAAAAGATTACCAATACACCACTAGGAGTTGTTTCTTTCTTTACAAGCTTATGGGGTAGAATAACAACAACGTGGAGTAAAACAAGAGCTCTCGTAAACTAACGAGTGATGGGTTGGATATTCCAAAGTTGATTGTAACTAACCTCAAAGGATTGTCCCAGACTAGACTAAGCGATTTCTTCTTTTTCAGGAGTATGAGTTGGAGTGGAAATGGGAACATTAGTACCTTGTGCGGAAGTTTGTTTGTTAGGATGTGGTGAGTTTTCAGCCATAAAAAGGTGGCTTCCCTCCTTCTAACACTAGAATGTTGAGGGTTTTGGATCCTTCCAACATGCAAGGGGGCCTGCCTGAAGAAAATCCCCAATTAGACTTTGCGACATTTGATGTAGGAGCCCTTCCAGAAATAAGGCTTGGTTTGCCATATGTTCTTATAGATTTTTCTTTGCTACAATGGTCATCACAAGAGAGTAATGTACATGTACTTTCATACGAACAAATGAGTATTCCTTGTGGAATGTTCAATTGCAAAATGTATCAAGGCTATTTTTCCAGAGGGGAAATAAAAGTGAGCCTTTAAAAGAGGATTAGTAACATTGATCTAATATAGACACAAAAACACATATATATGAATGAATCGTTGATCAACTAGCGAAATAGTTCACATAGAAGCAATGATTGTTAAAACACATACAACATACCTTCAATAAGATAAGCACCAAACCCATTGAAATAGTTCAATTTATTTAGTACAAATGAAAACAACTTATATCAAAAACATTCAAAAGGTATTCTTACCACATTTATGACATACGCATGAAAGTGTGTTGCCTCAACGAGCTTCGAGTATTAATCAAAAGTTCCAAGAAACATAAGTACAATGAACACCACTAGCTCTAATAGTGGAGTGTTAGAGAAATCACTTCCTCCTCCAAAATAACCATCTTCCTCTCTAATTCCTAGTAGGAGTCAAGGCGAAAAATCATTTGCATGAGTTATGAGGGTGTATTTTTAACAAATGGGGTGACTCTTCACCTCCCTTGTGACTCTTGGACTACCATCATGACTGTTTGACTTCCATATGACCTTTTGACTCCTTCGTAAGTTTTCACATTCTATAGATGAATCTTGGACTTCCAGTTTACATTACATTTCTCATACATGAAAATTATATAATCCACAAATGATTTGGAAACTATTGACTCATATAACATCTTGACATGACACTTTGACAAGACATGACATGACATTGTTGACATGGACTGAATGATGATATGAAAATGTCAAGCCATTCGTTTTGCTAATATATTTGTGTCTTCTTGAAATATAGTAGATGCTCTTCTTCTTCCTCCTCCATAAGGCTTGATGGTAGGGAGTATTCACTATGATCATGGTCTCTAGTTGTTGTTGCAATCTGTTGTCCCTTCTTCTTCTTGTTCAATGATCAACTTTTTTTTCCAGCTATAAGGTGTCTTCTAGCAGGGTCTCCTTATTCATCTCCTTCATCGTCATCCTTTTATAACAAGATATAATACCTACAACTGAAATCCACTCATGACAAGATGACATCAATAAGAAAACCCTAGTCTAACGCACTTCATGAAAATCATTGAATGACCTAGAACTAGGTGTTGGACTGAGATACTGGCTCAAGGATTGTGCAGTTGTGCAACTTAAGAGGTTAAGAGGTAGGAAAAAATGATTTCACAGTTGAGGGGCTCAAGGAGGTAGGCTTGAGGCTTGAGGCTTCCCACTACGTATTTTTGGAGATAGAGAGGCCTAGGGATTATGCAATTGTGTAGCTCAAGGAGCTAGGATGGAATCTTGAGGCTTGACATTACGTAGAAGAAGGTTGAGTAGAGGCTGATCTATGTAGTTTTGGATCTCAAGTGGTAAGGCTTGAGCACTGAGAATGCACAATGTGCATTTGTGGGATGAAATAACTACTCATTGCATAGTTCCAAGAGGTAAGGGTTGAGCTTGAGGGTTGAGACTGTGTAGTGTGCAGTTCAGTAGGGCTGAGTGAAGCCAAGTTTCTCGAGCAAGAAGTTTTTAAAATTTGGCTAAGTGTGGGATCAGTGAAGTCAAAGTGAGAAAGGAAAAATCTCGAACATGATCACACACCTAGAAAAATCGACAACAAAACATTGATCACTCAGAACCCATGAACAAAAAAATCCCCTCAATGCAATAGTAATATGATAACTTCCTCCAAGTGTGACATTAAAGATACACTTTGCGACGACAATGATGACACTTGTGTGGAAATGCATAAAACTTTGGCAATGAGTGTAATACATGTCTACATGAATAGTAGGATTCATTAGCACAAAATTTACCCCTTGAATTGAACCATAACTATGCTTACACGATATGTAACACTTCCCATGCCAAAAGATGACACTTTGGTTTTATTCCAAAAGGGACTTCAAAAACTTAGAGAAAACATATGGAATGACTCTTCCTACTAGAAACGACAACATATAAAGTCAATCAGGCTCCAAAATTTGGATGTAGGAAATTTTTTTGATGGTGTTGTAGCAATGAAACATACTAACTAAGATGTCAATATATAAAAACCAATTGGAAGGCTTTGCAACTTCTCACCCATACGAAACCTCCTCTCTGTTAGAGAATTATATATTACGGAGCAATGTAACCCATAAAATATATTGCAGAAATATAAACACAAAAAACACATAACAAAAGAGAGACACAGATATACGGGGCTCACCCAATTTGGGCTACGTCCATGGAGAAACAACCAGTCCTTCCTTTCATATCATCCAAAAAAATGAAGAGATACAACCTACAACAGATTCGCTGTAATTCCCTCTTCACTCTCAATCTCCTCTCTCTTCCTCGCTCATAATAAAGATCTACATAGATGCAATACAATTCCATCATATATAGTGATGGGTTGCCTTCTACGGAAAAAACCCTAAATTAAAAATAACTTCTACCGTCAGATCTCTGCCTAATGAACAACCCATATTGAATACGAAATTACAACATTTTACAAGGCAATTTTACATCTATTTTTAGCTTCGGGGGTGCTGCCCTCGATCCCCCATCATGGTGGGGCTCCAAATAATTGATGTCGCCCCCTTGGACCCCCTTGGTGGCGTACATTTTACGGGAAGCATTCCCGCCACATTATGAAATGGGGTCCAATGCGGTGATACCTCTGAATAAGGAAGATAATTAGGCTCCACACCCAACAATATCCCACTTGGAGACTGATTATAGCAACTCCACCGCTGCTTCATTTGCTGCACAATGACTCCACTTTGGACCTGGTTGTTTCTCATATTCTTCATCATACTAGAATACTAATTGAAACTGAGAAGAATCTCAGTTTCTCCCTAGTTACAACTTTTGTTAACATATCTGCAGGATTCTCACTAGTGTGTATCTTTTCCAGCTTCAACTGTCCATCTTCCAACACTGACCGTATGAAATGGTACTTGAGTTGTATATGTTTATTCTTGGAATGAAATGCAAAGTTATTTTCAAGATGTATGGTACTCTGCCTATCACTGTATAACTTTCCCAACTCCTCCTTACCCAATTTATCTAGAAACCTTTGTAACCAAATAATTTATTTACTAGCCTCTATATGTTAGGGTCCCACCCTAACCCCCTTATTCATGTCATGGGATCACGTCATAGTCAAGAGTCAATAAAGCCCATATTAATATTTGTAAGTGGTTAACCCGCAATTAATGAAAGGACCACAGTTAGTTGCAAATGGGCAGTAGTATTAAATAAAGGGTAAATGGGCGGTAGTATTAGATAGATGGTATTAATAAAACCCACGGTATTGACCCGTGGTATTGCATGTATGAGTCATATATAAAGGATAGAGACTCCCTGCGAGGAGTATCGTGTCTTGTTTTGTAATCGAGCTCTGCTCTATTGGAGGTTGCCCCCTCGAAGAGGCCTGTGAACATTTCTCTCTGAGTAATAAAATCATTGCTATTCTGTGTTCTGGGTATATTTTCTTCGCATATTCTGTGTTCTGGGTATTTTTTCTTCGCATATTCTTTGTTCGGTATTGCTTTGCAGGTTAAGAAGCATAACAAGTGGTATCAGAGCACTTTCCAGGGCTCGGTGGGATCTCCAAATTTTACCGAATTTTTTTTTGGCTAGAGACGTGTTCCGGCGTCTTTAAACCACGGGATCTGTCGTTGAGTGCATAAAACTGCGGATTTGGGGAGGCATGCACGCAGGAAATACAAGAGGTGGTCACGTCTGTTGGACTCCCTTGTAACCCCTGTGGGTACCCCTTCGAGTAGTAGCGCATTAGACAGAACCGCGCACGGACTGTCTTCCC
>APFE031404969.1:7059-18482 GCA_000404065.3 Pinus taeda | reverse complement strand
AATTCATTTTATAACATTTTTTGTTTTATGTTTTTTTCTTTAAATTTTTAATAAAAATATATATACTTGTAGTTGACACAAAATGGTTAAAAGAATTTCCACCACCCCACTGCCTCCGATGTCACTAAATATCAAATCCAACTACATTAGGTTTCATAGACAATATTTAATTACATTTTTAAAAGCACTTCTGAAATTTATTTCCTAGTTAAGTAAAATGGACAACAATCCTACTCTAATAATAGATAGAAAAAATTTATGGAAGACACAAAATAACAAAAAGCATCCAAATGATTACAACAATTAGAAAAATCCTCATAATGAGAATATAGGTGGAGATACAAGCGAACCATAATAAGTGATTCATATGAGAAAATACTTTGAATGGAAAAGGAAAAGGATCAATAAACCAAATTGAATAGTGGCAGTGAAAATTATTGACCTCTTAAAATAAGTAGAAAATGAAAATGGACAGAATGTGAACCAAATTCGATATCATATGCATTAATTAGATGATTATGCTTCTCTTGAACATCATTTCTACTACTATTTCTGAAAATGGTGCCAACCTCATTAAATGTAGGTTTTGTACCATTTTTAAGGTGATAGTCTTTCCCTTACTTATAGGAGTTGTCCTTACTTCTCAATAAAGATCAAACTCTAAATATAGAGGAATTCCATCCTCATCTAAAATAATTTCGTTGTTATCTTCAATTATTTCTAACACTCAAGTTCAAGTTACTGAGAAAATTTTGCATACCACCACATAGAAAAAGAACAAGGGGGAGAGTCAATTACTTTAGAATAAAACTTTAAATGTCCTATCATAAGGTTTCTTATCCCAATGACGATCAACATTTGCTAATATAGCAAAATTCCCTCCTTATCTTGAGTTTTAGCATTTACATCAGAGCTCTTAGCATCAACTACAATAGTCTCACAAGTCAACAAATTCACAAAGACCTACATATTACTTGGGATATGAAGGACAAGAAGAAGGGTACATTCTTCCAAATATTATAATCAACTATGCTTCTATCATCTTCAAGATCACGTCTAGTGAAGATCAATCTTTGATGATTTGGAGCAATTCCTTGTCTTAAATTTTAGCATTCGCATTATTGACAATCTCTGAGCTATCAACTTCATAAGCAATTTTCATGTCGGTTAGAATTTTGATATTTGCATTCTACCTTCATAATTAATTTTCATCCTGGGTAGAGTTTTGAGATCTTCATGATTTTTTTTAGTCATGGTAATGTGAAATATATCATGAGGTAAGTGTTCTGATGTTCATCTTAGTTTACTAGCCATTTTGTTTATATTTCTACACTAATTCCTACCAAGATCAAATACCTTGCCTTTCATTGTAAAGATTATGACACACATATTTTCACTTACCTCTTTTAAAACTTCTTAAAAACCGTTTTGCAAATTTGTCAAGATGCTACACTACATACATATTCCTTTGCAATTTAGAGAGAAAAAATGATATTAATATCTAATAAATTTATATAGCTATTAGATAAAATTAAAAATAAATAAAAGAATATGATATGTTAGACAAACTCTCGAGTGCTTTGAACACCCTGTTTCAAACATCCTCAAAAATAAATAAAATATTAAAATGAAAATTAAATCGAGACCAAATTCTAAATGTCAAATCCATAATAATGTGACTAACGAAATGGAATAAATAAAAAATGGTAAAAGCATGAATTGAAGCCTTATTGGAAATATGTGTGTTGGAAAGATGTTTGTTTGAAAGGGAAAATAGCAAGGATTAATGGAAAGAACCACCAAAAAATAGAAACAAACAGAATCATCTGTCGAACATAGACCGAAAAAAGATATGCCGAAAATTTCAAAGAGGCGTTGATTCAATTAAAATTTGAAAAAGCATAGACTCTCAACTGAAGAGAGAGCTTGGAATCTCGGAGGAAGTAGCGGTGGTAAAACTCTTGTAGCCATTGAAGGGAAGTGCGAAATCCCTATATTAATTCTTATCATTTTTGCAACGTCTTCCTTTTCCTTTGTCCATATCGATTGCGATTATTCTTGTGTGTTTGGCTATATGTGTTGTTAGAGTTGGGTCTGTCTATGTTGAGTCTATGTTTGAGTCAGTCATGGTTGTGTGGGATAGAGGAGGAGGATGAAAAGAGAAGGGAAGAGGAGGAAAGATGAGTTGTTTACCTATTTTTTGGGCTCAAGGAAATCAATTATCTCTAAAATGGTTTGGATCAAATTCTATTTAACTTTAGTGTTTCTGTTCATCTCTGCCTTGCTGTAAGAATTAATTCCATTTCATAACTTTGTATTTTTGTTTGGTGCAGTGTAAATTGTTGGAGTGAATGAAGAGTTTGCGTTGCATGAAAATGAATGAAATATGGAAGGAAAGAGGTGGTTGACATTGTTGTTGTTCAAGGCATTCCAATTAGCTTGTTGAACGTGAAATCAAATCCCAGTTCTAGGTATATAGAGATGCCCATGTATCTCCCCTTTTGATTAGTTGAAACATCGTGCTTTAGCCAATTTTATTGAATTGAAGGATCTCCTTCCTCCTCAATAATTTGTATTAAATTTAAAATTTTCTTTATTTTTTCAATCATCCTTAATAATTTTTATTACAGATAATTTTTCCGTCATTCCTTCAATAAGTTATCCCCTATCAATTCAAGCATCACTCGATTTTTAATGACTTCTGATAGTTGTGTATTTGGTTTTAATCTATTGTGTATTAGTTTATTTTGTGGTTTTCTAGTATAACCTCTTCTTTATTAGTTTAACCCATTAGTTTTTTCTAACATGACTTGCGGTGTATTGTGTTCTTTCTTTGTTTAATCTGTAGGTTTTTCCCTTTTGGGTGTAAAAATATAAATCTTCGAAAGTGGATTTCTATTTGTTTTGATTATTTAAATATGTGATAGAAAGATTTATTATTTTTATATAAAAGACAAATTGATAATCTTCAAAACAAATTGATAATTTTCATTATATCTTATTAAAAATATACATTTTTCTCTAATATTTATGTGGTATTGCATGCAAAATTTATTTACGGGAGGGATTTCACCTCTTAGTTTTGCTGAAGGATTTTTTTTTAGAGTAAATATTGATGTAGTTATATATTATTCTTTCCTTCTCGCAAATACTGTAAGAGAATTATGCACACAATTATTAATAAAAATATTTTATTGAAAGGGTTAAACTCCTTCTTAGTTCTCAAGAAGGATGGGGCACCATTTTTCTTTCAGTAGTGTAGTTATCTTTATTTGTGTTGATTACTTTTCTTTAAACTCATAACCGTCGAAACATATTTTTTAAAGATACATTTACTTTACAACATTTATATTTGAGGCATGTCATATTACACTTCAATGATCATCCATTCATATTATAACACTTATCCCATTCGCATCTAACTCATAACACACTTACATTAAAAATAAAAAATAAAATCTATATTTTTTTTTACAAAAATATAAATTATACAATCTTTCACGATGCATTGAAAAACACTAAATATAGTTATACTTAACAGACCATTCATATTGTTTTTTTTTTTTTTTATTTTTAGTGATTTTTAAAGCTTTTTATATTGTATTATTTATATTTTATATAATTAGATAAGGGTATACATATATAATTTAATGTATTTATGTATTTATTTTCATATATTGAATTGATACTGTACCATGTTACTTTGAATTTGTGTGTGTTTAGTTAATTGTGTGTTTTCTTTTTTGAAATTTCATATCTATATGTGGGTGGTCCTAATAATGATTATTTTCTTTTGTATTTTGACACCAAATTTTATATAGTGTGTTTGCTTATTTGGTCTAGTATTTTGTATGTTTATTTATTTAAAATCTCATATATATGTGAATGCTTGTATGAATGTTTATTTATGAATATTTTTATCTAATTTGGAATTGTAATCATGCATTTGTTGTAATGAATTATGAATTTGAATGGGTAAACATAATGTAGATTTTAATTTGTATATTATGTGTGTGTGTGTTTTTTTAAAGCTACATAAGAATATTTGAGCGTTTTCTTTTATTGACTTGAAATTTTATCATTTGCAATTAGTTATTTGAAATTGCATGTTTTGTGTTTAGTCCAATTTGTATATTGTGTGTTTGTTTGAACTTGTACTGTATGTTTTACTTTTTATAGTGTGTGATTTCTTATTTAATGTTGCATTTTCATATTTGGGTGTTTGTTTGTATATTAACTTGAAATTGTATTATGTGTGTTTCCTTAGTTTTTTAACACCCCTCCCTTGTGTACTAAATTATTGCAAACCTAAGCCGAGTTACAACTAGGTGAGATATCCTCTCTTGTGTGCTAAATTATTGTAAACCTAAGCTGAGTTAAAGCTAGGTTTGATATCCTCCCTTGTTTTTTAAATGATTATAAACCTAAGTTGAGGGAAGATAGGTGTGATACCCTCCTTTGTGGGTTAAACTATTCTAAACCTAAGATGAGGAAAGCTAGGTGATATGTACTATGGAAAGAAAATGTGTTATTAATAAATTAATAAAATAAATCACTTAGAGGGTGGAGCACCAAGAGAGAGGAGATTCTTTCCAAATCCCATGAGGAACGGGAATAGAGACGAATCTTTCATGATAAGCTTCTATATGACATTCTAGATAAATTTGGATGCATTGGATATCCATCAGATGGATGGGAGATAAAGATCCATTAGACATAAAAGCTTCATGGGAAATAAAGGCAAGATTTTATGAGGAAAAGCCCCTTGGGATATAAATATGAGCTTTTGCGAAAAAGACATAGGAAAATGGAAAAATCCATAAAAGCAGGACGTCGATAGTGGTAACTAAATCATTAAAGAGGGTATTAAATACCCAGTGATTGATCAATTGAGGTCAGTTGATGTTTGGCAAGATCTTCGGCTCGAAGGGAGTAAAAGGTGATTCATGGTTGGGTGATGGTGCTCCTCCCTTCAAGAGAGGTTTTAGTTGGTCTCAGATGCATGGGATGTTTGTATGATGATTCTTACTCTCTCTCTCTCTCTCCCTCTCTCTCTCTCTCTCTCTCTCTCTCTCTGTTATAGTTCCAAGTTTTTTATGAGAAGATTCTATTAAGTCTCTGTTATCGTTCCAATTTTTCTATGAGATGATTGCTTAAGCTTCCTCACCATGAGAATGTTTGAATGAATTACATCGGTTTGTGTACTAACAAAATTATTAGGATGCTAAATCCTACAATTAAGATATATGAATTACATAATTTCCTCTTTTATAAAAAATGAATGATTCAATAATGCATGTAACTGTCGTGTGCTCTCATATGCATTTCAAAGTTATTAAGATTATCTTTACAGTGGTAGCAAAGAGTAGCATGCTTTAGTGTTTTGCAAGTTTTCATGCATGTGGAATAATTATGGAGGAATGTCTCCCATAGTATTATCAAAGGTTCACCATGGTCTATGTCATGCATAATGAAATTAGATGCTCTTGCATGTAGTATAAGGAATTAATGGAACATCCTTATAGTTATGCATATATGGGTCTATAATATATCCTATGAAATTGACTTCAATATCATCAGGTTGCTAACAATACCTAGTGTGTCTATGAGATTGGTTACTTGTATAATGCCTGATTTAAGATTTGTATTTAATTAAGCAATTCATTATGCATGATGGAAACAAGACCTATAATAATGATGGATGATCATGATAGTAGAGTTTAATTAAGATCATTTATGTAGGTAATGAAATTAGTATAGGTTGCGTGCTATGGTTAGTTCCATTTTCATCTACTAAATCATGTTTACTAAAAATCATCTACTAAATCATGTTTACTAGAAATCTGACACATAAGCCTTGACAATAAGGTTAAAAGACCATACTAGAAGCACTCTATAATTAAATTGCTCATGATTGTGGAGTCTATTACAGAATTACTAATGATGATATAAGGGCAGGCTAAAGATACACTATGCGGTATTGTTTCTTAACGATTAAATATAGATCAAAATAAACATTTATGGAATGGGAGCTTAGGAGCTAAATTATAGTGTAGGCTAAGGAGGTTCGTTACCAAAGGTATCAAACAAAAAGTTCAAACACTAATTCTTATGGGCCAATCCACCTCTGTAGGATTTCAATTACGGGTTAAAAAAAAAAAATGTTCTCCGTAAAGGTGAAGTTAAAATTTGAAGCTTAGAACATGTTAATGTCATATTTATTTGTTGTTGTTAAAAAAAGTTAGGATTCCTTAATGGTTTATTGAGGAACCATGAATATACATATGTTAATTCACTAGATATGTAACAGGGTATTATATCAAGCAATTTAATTAAGGAGGAAGCTTGTATGCTTTGGTGGAAGATGTTTTCTACCCCATCTAGGTTGTATGCTCAAACACGTCTTTTAAGAAGACCATATGGTATCAAAGAATTAAATATAGGGTTAAATCCGAAAGAGTTCTCAAGAGACTTCAATCAAACCTACATCAAACAGCTATCAAGATAAGCTTTGGGGTCTTTGTGTTTCCCTCACTATATGTTTTTGAAGGTGCCTTTCCATGGCTACAAAGTATGCAATAAATCTCTGGAATTATTAAGCTTGTCTCAAATCCATGCCATGAGATCGATTGATGTACTTAAACTTTAGTAAGTTTTAAAACGATATGCCAGCAACAAAAGTACCGGAGGAAATCTAATCCGCTTTGTCATATAAAGAACATTTTTTTGGACGTAAAGGTGTTGTTATGGATTCTTTGGCGTACTATATTATTGGGGAACTGAAGAATTCTGGAATTTAAAACTACAAAATATGACCTCCAAAAATTTCTTTGACTCTATTTTCATGATATCGACTTGAGCAAAATATGACCTCCAAAAATTTCTTTGACTCTATTTTCATGATATCGACTTGAGTGGGACGTTACAAATTATCAACATAAACGGACTCATCCATAAATTATGACATAAACGGACTCATCCATAATGTCGATATTACATTGCGTGGGGTGAATGCGTAGTGGGAAAAAGCACACGATGGGTTATGGGAACTCGAAATATGAAAAGAGTTGGTCCACTTGTGTGTCTACCCGGTCACCGTGTTTCCCATTAGGTGGTAACCACCACCAATCCATCCATTGTAGGGAGGACCTCACGACCGTGTTTAAATTGCCGTACTCAACAACTGATTCCCATGAAATGGACTAACCCATTAAGGAAGATATATCATGGCCAGTTCAACAATCACAACGGAGAACTCAACCTTTCTCAGATGATAGCGATAAAACTCAACCTTTGGGACGTATGAGGCAGTTTCAACCTGTGAAGCTTTTTAACAAACAATTTGGTTATGTCTCCATCACTTTTGGAAACTCGTTGATGGAAGAGGAGAGGAATAACTAGGAAGAATTGTCAATCTGAATATGAAATCGAGGCACGGGGATGGAGCTTCTGCACATGTTATGTGGACGGACAGAAGCTAGTTCTTATTTTGTTGTGGAAAAAGGTCGGGAAAATTAGCCGGGACATGTGATTCACCATACGATTACTCCTCCCTATGGATTAGCGCTGAATACACGGGTATGCTGCTTGATCCTCATGCGCAGTCATTTTTTTTCGAGTGTGTTACAGATTTTCTGTCCACTTTTGGGATGAATGCCGGTTTCAGTGTCTGCTTTTATTCTTTCCGGAACTGTCAGTGCCTGTTATCCTTATTGCATGGGAAACATCCGGGAGAGATCGACCTTATCCATCTTATTCAATGACCCAGATAGGTACGAAATTGTTCAATCCCAAAATCCTACTTTTGGCTTATAGATATAGGGTTACCCTAAAAAGGTAAAAGCAACCAATGAGAAACAATAAAAAACAATTTTACGTATTGTTTACGGATAAGGAAGTGAATGTTGTCAAGCCGCATCCATGAAAGAATTTCCTTCCCATCACCTAAAGTGAATCGACTGCTTAATGTGATTAATATGACTTAACTATATTCTATGCTTAACATAATATCCTCAATTATCTTAATGAGTGCATTATGCATTCATGGTGGCTGGCTCAAACCCTGAGAAGCCCTACAAAAGTGTAGTGTGAAAGGCACACCACAAGATATGTGACGTTCTGGTGATGCCATTTTAGATGCTCGGAATCTTTCCTACCAAGTTAAGAATGCCCATATGTTTAAATCCTTGGACATCTACTGCAATGCTAGAACCACGAATAGGCATGAAGCAAATATGGTGATTTCAAGTTTTAATTTCTAAGGATTGTCAACAGGGAAGTTGGGACCCAATCTACCATATAAATGATACGAATATCGATGGCTAGGTGTTGTAAACCTTCTTGTTAATGTATTTGAAACGATTATTTTTGTTTATTCGCAGTGAGTGCTTCTCAATTTTAGAGAACCTTAGCCTCAGGGTTATTTCTTAAACAGGAAATGAGCATTCCCTAAAGTTACAAAAAGTATGTAGATGTGCTAGAGATAAATCATGACCACGAAAAAAAATATCGAGACAGTGAATGATACTGAAATAAACTGTCAAAATAGTTTATTAATGAAGCCATAGGTTTGTTTGATACTAAATACAAATAAAAACATTCCAAATACATCAAATCCAATTTTTGGGTAATAGAATCACAACATGGATAAAATCACTTCCACCTGCTTTCTTTTAAGTAATCTTGGGTTAAGTGATTGTGTGTCTACACCGACCCTATAATATTTTACTATGAGTGATGATGTTGGATTTTGGTAGCTTTTGGAAGTACTTCATTTTATTGGTAGATTTATAGCTAAAGAGACACCCTCCCAACTAAGTTTTTGGATAAAATCCCATTAAGGGTTGTTGTTTCCCTTTCGGTCCCCAATAATGCCTTTTCTTTGGCCCTATCCACTAATCTAGAGGCGTTGAAAGGAATTTGGTGTAGGATAATGGTTATCCTTTCTTGGTTTCAGGGAGAACAATGTGAGTATCCACCTTATCTGAGAAAAAGAGACTTGGTTGGACATTCCATGGCCATGTATCGAATTCTTATCGCTCACTCGTCAAATAAGGATAAAGAATGCCTTTAATACCTTAAAGCATTGAAATTTCATTCCATATTGAAAACAAAAACCTTATTCACCTCAGGTAATCCTAATACTTGTAAAGGTCTTATGAAATTATGAGTTTCTTTCTGGGAGAAAAACTAATAAGAACACGAGGTGTTCTTTAGGTCGAGGACAGCTATCCCTCAGGTAGGCAAGCGAGTAAAGCTACGAGACTTGTAGCAAGCAAATGACAACTTGTTGTGAGTGGTTATTCTCATGTATTCTTATGTAATTTGGATAACACTTATCATTACTTGCACATATACAAGTCACACTCGGAAAATCTTGCTCACATTATCTTCTCCTATCTTAATTTCTCCTTGCGTGGAAGTTACACAATGTCTATTCGATTAGCAGTTCTTCGATATAAATACTCCTCCTACCCACATGTTGGTATCAAATTTCATCGTCTTCAGTGCTAAAATGGTATTGGATGCATTTTTCTTTAGATTTCCTTTGAATGCTTCCATAGAAGGAGATATTGCAAGGTGTTGTAGTCGTTTTGCAAGGGAGGCCGAGAAATGTCCCTGAGGCCACTGTTGCAAAAAATTATATCTTGAAAGAGGAGAGCAGGGTGTCGTTGATAATTCAGCATCCTAATGGGCAAGGCTAAGTCATGTGTGGAGACCTAAATTCCATAATAGTCTCAGGGAAAATGTTGGCAATGATCACAATGATGACTCTCGCATAGCCTTCTTTTATGATGGCTTGCTCATATGAGGAAATTTGCATGATTTTTTGTTTGGTGTTTCAAGTGTGGTTTAAGGTATACTGGATCACTTAACTATAAATCTTTCCAATTCTCCTTGATTTCATAACTATTCTCTTCATTCTTAGTCACAACCAGAAAAAATGGCAATTTATGGATTAATTTGCGAGGGGTGACCAATGATTTTTTCTTGAAACCATTCTAGTGCATCATATGGGAGATAGGAAAAGCATCTGCAATTATATAATCACCACATATGCTAGCCTTCCGTCCCTCTTTTAAACTCTACTTCAAAATTATTGTACTAGGTTTGGGTGAAGAGGATTGAGGGTTTTCTAATGTTAATTGTCAAAGACGTTGCTTTCCCTATTTAAATTTAAATAATGAATTCAGGAAGTAGGTTGATTGAAATCCATTTCAAATTAGGTTAAAATTATTGTACTTGGTTTGGACTATTGGGAAATTTGTAGAAGGTAAAATTTTTATTTCTTGATTTGTTCCCCAAACTTAAGTTGTCGTTAAATTCTCTTAGGAGGGCACAAGGACTCTATACCATGAGCCATGAGGTAAAAATGGTTTAAAATACTTTAAATGATAGACCTTGTTCATATTCGAACTTGATAAATGAACACATTGTAGTGTATGATTATTGGATTAAAAGTTTGGATGAGAAATTCTAGGGATGTGGTCATCATGTAGGATAAATAGACATGGGAGTAATGGGGAATAAAGAAAGTTGAATACTATGTTTAATTTTGTACCAATAGGTCTCTTCTGCCATACTATCACCATATTACTTTACTCATATTAAAATTAAAATTATGTGTCAATGATTGCTATGCAAGGACATACCTTAACTAGAATGTAGATGATACTTATGAGAGATTTTAAGGGAAGAAATGTTGAACTCTTATGAGGTAAATGGAAAACAGGAAAGATAAAATCACAAGTACAATTTCCATAGATCATGGTCAACACCAAGAAATATTTCAAATAAAAGTATATAAATGGACATAAATAAATTGATGTTTAATTAAGTGGGTTCCATCCTAAAACAAATTCTAAAAATTTTACTCATGGAAGACAGGTCTTGGTATGAAGTACGAGACTATGTAATTTTATTATTGTGATGATTGGTGCATCTAGATGTAATGATGGAATTTGTTTTTGATATGGTTTTCGATGAGTCTTTTGATTCACCCTTAGTAAGAAAATGCTCCAAATATACACTATTGTAGGGAACTAAATCTTACTAAGTTATTATTCATATATTTACTAGAAATATGTGTAATTAATTGAACATGCATATTTTGGAACATATAAGTTTCTTTGAGGAAATAGACACCTTAATAATTATAACTAAAGTAGATAAGAGGCATAAATTATATTCCAATATAGAAGGAACTAGGGTTAGAAGTGGTGAAGGAAATCCACAAATGCAATACACCACATTATATGCATGTTGGAAAAGACGTCAATAAATTATGACTCTAATACGAATGTCAATGGGCCTGACACCAAAATTAAATCTAGTGCAAATACATAATGGGAGTGCAAAACCAATGCTTGGTTCTTCTTGATCCACTCCTCCTCCTCCCCCCTCCTCTTCCTCTGCCTCCGCCT
>APFE031404967.1:3244-29739 GCA_000404065.3 Pinus taeda | reverse complement strand
TTTAATTCATGTTACTACTATATTGTTTGTTTGTTTTATGTTTTATGTTTTACTATTATGTAACACTATTATGTAACATTATTATACTAATCATTATCATTATTTAATTCATGTTATTACTATATTTATAATTTTAATTCATGTTTTTTCCAGAGAAAAAAAGCAGTTCTTTTTATTATAGAAAATAAAAAGGAAGCATTTAAGCGTAGTTCACATCTGGTGAAACCAGAGACAGCACATAGACTGATTGCCGGAGGACAGTGAATCTATACAAAAACAAAGTCATGTATAACGATGATACGCAGGTCATCGTTTTATAACTGTCGAACTAAAACTTTTTGAAAAGGCGTGGGCACAGATTTGGATCCGAGGACCCCTGAAATGGACCTGTTCAGAAATAAAATTAAACAGAGGAAGCCGTCCCCAAAAACTCTCACCGCAAAAAAGATTATGTAAGGAACTGCCGAGACGAAGAGCTGTCGTGATTTATACACCCCTACTGACAGAGATGAAATTGATGTCCTGATAAGAATAAAAGCCCTCCCCGATATATGGATCCTCCACATAAAGATCTCTTGCCCGAATGATCAATACAGGGATAAAACAAGAAAACAGATACCTGAAGATTCACCTGTTAAGAGGAAAGATCAAAGGGTGGCTGAAGAGTAGAAAACATTTGCCCCAGCCTTTTCTCTTCGATGGCCCAGCTTCCCATATATTGTTGAAGGCCTACTTTTGATAGCTGATCTGCTCAGAGGTTCTTTTCCCTATAAATATGGCATATAGAGAAGATTGAAAAGCGAGATTTTAATGACACAACATCGTCCAAAATTGTCTTCAGAAACTGGTGTTGACACACAGAAGACCCATTTACCCATTTGACTACGTTCTAAGAATCCCCAAAAATCTGAATTTGCTGAATATTTCTTTGAATTGACCAACACATCAAAAGACGAAGAGCAGATAGCTCGGCGAAATTGTTTGAGCCCTGTCCCAAACCCACAGAAGCCTGTATGATGTGATCTTTGTTGAAATGGATGCATAATCCAGCACCAGCTCTGTTTTGTTGAGCAGCCCCATCGAAAAAAGCCCAGGGGAAGCCTTCATTGATAATTAAAGGAGCATCTCGGCTTTTTTCGTTTTTCTTATCCGGGGAAGGAATGGAGGAGTAAATGGCCGCGATGTTGGTGGCAACAGAAAGAGCAGATATTTCCACATCCTGAAAAATACACTTGTTTCTGGCAAGCCACAAACCCCAGAAAAAAATAGGAGGAAGATTTCTGAGATTTCCATTTGGATGCACACTCCACCAATTTCTCCAGGCCTCATCCATCTGAAACGACCCCCATTGATCTTTTATATTTAACAGGCCGATGAGTTCCCCCCAAGTTCTTAAGGAGATGGGGCTGGTAGTGAAAAGGTGATTTATCGATTCACCATCCAGTTTGCATAGAGGGCAGCGACCAGGTCCTATGAAAAATCTGGATTGAAGATTGTCCCAAGTAGGGATTTTCTTCTTCAATATACACCATAAGAAGATTCTGGCTTTGAGTGGACATTTTAGCTTCCACATATTTTTAGCCCACCACTCCGGTTCTGCCCAGCCTTTCTTTTGCATAAGATAAGAGTAGCCATCTTTGGGGGAGTACGCACCAGTTTTCCCTTGGGCCCATAACAAAACATCCTGGTCATTATTAATCCTAACATTTGATCGGTGAAGCTCATCAACATATGAGGCCCATTCATTATGCCATCTTATATTAAGACCAAGGTCCTCAGCATTTTTCCAAGGCTGGCCCCAGATAGAGAAAGGTCCAACTTTTTCCACCTGATTAAGGAAGAAAATGCCTTTGCTACCCAGGTGTCTCAAGAGACCAGGTGAGAGAGCAAATGATGCATTGCATCCGACCCATGGGTCTTTCCCAATTCTGACATTTTTCCCATCGCCCACTTTCCATGCCAGGCCTTCTTCGATCACAGAGAACGCCGCCACCGTTGCCTTCCAAATGACAGAAGACTGCTTCGCCCCCTTATCCTGGCTGCGGATCCAGTCTTCCAGGGGAACTGGATCAATATACTTCCGTTTAGTCACCTTTGTCCAGAGGTTCTCCGTCGAGATGAGTCTCCAGCCAGACTTTGCAGCCAAAGAAATACTGAATTCAGGAAGCCTTTTGATTCCCCAACCTCCCCATTCTTTAGGCCTGGCGATCTTATCCCAAGCCACCCAAGGAAGCTTTGATTTGTCATTCGATCCAGCCCATAAAAATCTGCAGCATAGACTTCTAATTTTCTCCAAAAGACCTTTAGGGATCCAGGTAAGGGCAGCCCAATAGACCGGAATAGCTAGTAAAACAGATTTTATAAGGGTCACTCTTCCTGCTCTAGACAGCCATCTAAAACTCCAGTGTGATATTCTAGCTTCCAGCTTTGCTATAATCCAATTCCAATCCACTTTTTTGTAAGAATCCGGTTTTAGCCAGAATCCCAGGTATTTAAAGGGGGAGTCCAAAGGTTGGGACTGATATGGGAAAAGATTTGACATTCTAGAGCGTTCTCTCCTGTTAAGCCCTGACACAATAACTTGTGATTTTCTCAGGTTTATTTGCATACCCGTGGCTTTCATAAAAAGGTCAAAAATGATTTTATATTCCTCCATTTCGGGGAGATATCCATTTGAGAAAATCAGAATGTCATCAACAAAAAGTAAGTGAGTAATATAAAGATTTATAGCAACCTCAATACCTTTGATCGTGGCAGACCGTCTGGCTTTATGGATCAATCTGCTGAATCATTCCGCCACCAAAAGAAAGAGGAGGGGAGATAGCGGACATCCTTGTCTGAGGCCTCTTTGGCTGTTGAAAAAGGGAGAAGCAGCACCATTGATCAGGACAGCAAAGCTAACATTCGAAATACAGCCCATTATCCAACTAACAAATGAATAACTGAAACCCAGGTGTGTGAGCAGCATCCGAAGGTACAACCAGTTGATACGATCATAGGCCTTTGAAAGGTCAATCTTTAGGATTGACCCCTTCAGCTTCTTCTGTTTGATACTGTGGAGAACTTCTTGGGCGACCCCGATAGCCTCATGAATTTGCCTTCCTTCCAAAAAACCAAATTGTTCCATAGAGATATTTTTGGAAAGTATGGGAATGAGCCTAGAAGCTATCACTTTTGCAATTATTTTATAAATGCAATTACATAGTGATATTGGCCGGAAATCATCGAAAGACTCCGGCACATCTTTCTTTGGTATAAGTGCAATGAAAGTTGAATTAAAAGGTCTGTAAATTTCTCCTTTCAATCTGGATTCTTCCACAACATCAGTAATTTCAGATCCAATCATATCAAAGAAGTGAAGAAAAAGCTCAATAGTCCACCCATCGAGACCGGGACTTTTATCCTTCCCCATACTTTTCATAGCATGTTCAACTTCGTCCTTAGAAACAGGGATTGACAGATCCGCAGCTTCATCCTCCTCAAAGAAACTAGGAAAACATTGTGCAGTCCACAAAATTTCACCTATGGTGGCCTCACCTGTATCAGAATAAAGGTTCTGGAAATGCCGCTGTCCCAAGCCCGAGAGCTCAGAAAAAGTATTTACTGCCCTACCTACTTCATCTTTTAGGCTCCAAATGGTGTTTACTGATTTCCTTCCTCTTGCATAGTTGTGAAAAAAGCTTGTGTTTTCATCTCCTGACTTAAGCCATAACGCCCTACTTTTGAGTCTCCATTCTTCTTCCTTAGCCAGGAGAATCTGGTTTTGGGATTTTTCCAGTGAAAGGATACGGTCCTTAGATGCCTGAGTTGCGTAGCCATCTGCATCCACGCTTTCCAAAACCTTCAGCTCTTCCCTGATTTTTATCAGGTCTTCGTTCTGATGCCGCTGCCTATCTTTTGCCCATGATATGGTGGCTTTCTTGAGCCTTTTCAGATTTTCCATAAACATAAAACCCTTGCTCTCATTGGCATTCTGTGCCGGATGAATCCATGTCGACTTGAAGAGATTTGCGAAAGAAAGATCTTGGAGCCATGAAGGGTTAAATTTAAAAGGAGCTGGTGGCTTTGGAGGGGGAAAAGAAAGGTCCAGAAAAATAGGAAAATGATCAGAATTCCCTACCTCTTCAACCCATTGACGAAAGAGTGGTACATTTTGAATAAGACCCTCAGAGAGAAAGAAACGGTCCAGTCTCTTAGCGATCCTATCCTCCCCAGAACGTCTGTTCCTCCATGTCAGCTTTAGCTTGGTCGGGGAGGGATCAGATAATTTTTTATCAATGAAGGCTTGAGTGAAAAATTCCGTGAGAGGATCCTCCCTGGCCGAGGGACCCCATGCTTCCGCTCTACCTAAAGAGAAATTTAAATCACCACCCAACACCAGCAGTGGGGTGTTCATCACTGATTTGGCAAGCAAATCTGACCAGAAGGACTCCCTACCTTGACAAGGCCCGTAAATATTTACTATTAGGAGAGGGAATGGGAAGTCTGGAGAGATGATTTCCATACCCATAGCTTGCTTCAGCCCCCAACTGTTAGTAACTTTGATTCTTCCCTGTTTACAGCCAATGGAGAGTCCCCCTGAATGACCAGATGAGTCAATTGCAAAGAATGACCATCCAGGGATAAGAGATGACAAGCATGCTTCCACCTCCGAGCCTTTCCCCAACGTCTCTTGGAGGAAAAGGATATCAGCTTTTGAATTAAATAACCACTCTCTCAGTGCCAGTTTCTTGGGCTTACTGGCCAAGCCTCTGCAGTTCCATGAGGAGAAGATCATTTCTTAACTGGCTCAGGGGACTGCACTGCTCTAAGTGCCCCAAGAATAGAAACTTGCTTTCCGTCCGCTACATCCAGCTTTGCTTTTAATTTTGCTTTGGAAATGTCAGATTTTCTTCCCCTTTTGCCCCGAATAACACCCTGAATAGATGTTCGATCGAGGCCTCCAATAGCTACGTTCTGATCGGCCTTGTTCCCCAAGGACCTGAGGTTGTATGGACAGGGCGTCTTTTGAGCATGGGGCGAAAGGGTAGGCCAGTGCTTGTCGCAGTTCAGATCTGGTGGATGCATATTTTCAGGAGGAGGCTCCATGCCAGATTGTGGCTCCAAAATCGCGATATCACTCGACATAATTTCCTTAGCTGAGATAGGTAACTGAGGGGAACCCATAATGGATTCTTTGACATTTGCAACAGCTTGTGAAATAATATTAGAAGGTGGATTTGACTTAGCCGAAACCTCCGATGCTGGGGAGTTTTGATCTTGTGTATTGTGCTGATTTGTTTCCGTCCCAGCGCCGGCTGGTAGGAGGTTGTCTGTAGTAGCTTCCTTATTCGCCCGAGAAACTGCCTCAAAATCCTTTATTCGGAAAAAACCAGTGATTAGCCCCTTCTCTGTCTGATGTGGCCTTACCTCCTTCGCTGGCTCGAATTGAGTTTGGAATTTCCTATTGTTCTTGAGAACAAGGGACCTCCATAGCCGACTTCGCCTCCTGAGCATAGGGCATTTCTTGGCTAGATGCCCATATTCATGGCAAATATGGCATCGGAATGGCAAATGCTCATAATCTAATAATTGCTCAAAAATGAAATCCTTGTACTGTAGATTAATAGTTTCCCGCAGGCCTTTGCTCAGGTCGATATAAGCCAAGATTCGGGCTGTCGCCTTTATTTTCGACTCCTTAAACGACAAATCAGCCTCCAGGAATGTTCCCAGCTTATTTCCAATAGACTTGAAAACAGCCTCCGTCCAGAGGAAGATCGGGAGACCGGGAGCCCGAACCCAGACTGGAAAGACCTGAGTATTTTCCTTCATGGCGTCAAAAAGAGGAGTCCAGCGCTTCAACAGAACTGGAATATGCCCCATGAACCAGATTTTACCCAACACCCAGTTTACTGCATCCTTATCTTCAAACCGGAGAGTGAACCATCCTTTAACGAGGCATTGGGCCTCAAAACGAAGGGGAGATGGGTTTGAAAGAAGAACTTCCCCCCATGATTGTAGAAATGCTGGAGATAATTTCTTTCCCCGAGCTCGGCCAACAACAGTGCAGTCAGCGACCTCCAGTGTTTCATCAATCGATACTTCCATTCCTAGAACCAGGTTTCCCCCCGGATCTAGTGACCCAATAGCCCTTTGGGATTTTCTTTTATCTCCCTTGCTTCTAAAAATATCTTCATGAGCCTTTGTATTCCCGGGAGAGTCCGACCACTCTACCTCCTCCTGAGGCGATTCCACTAATGGCACAGGACGTTTTGTAGAAGGATCTTCGGCAAGAAATTTTTCAGAGCAAAAGCCCCTTGTAGGAGCTTCAGACACCCCTGGGGCTTCTACATTGTGTCCATGACTCCCCTTGCATCTTTGATGGCGCTGTGCTTTAGGGATAAACTGGTATTTTGAGAGCGATGCTCTGGGGAAAAGAGAGGAACCCCCGGAAGGAAAATCCTTCCCAGTACCCAACGATCGGCCCAAAATTTCTGATCCTTCCAGTCCGATGGAAGGGAGCTCCCCGCAGCCCACAGACTTGCCTTTAACCGTCGAAGACAACCCGGCTGTTATACGCCCTTCCGACTCATCGTGCACTGCCCTTTTCTCCTTAACAAACTGGTTTGAAGCCGATTTAATCTCAGCAGCAGGGTTCCCATCGAAATGTAAGAAAGGGGGCAACACCGCCTCTGAATGGGAAGTCGGTTCAAAAGATTTTTTGCCGCCAAAATACAGGTTTACGTTTTTTTCGGTGGTATCTTTGCCCCACATGGACAAGATATCCTCCAATGACGGGTTAAGGTCCACCAACTCCTCCGGATTATCCATGGTTGGTGAGTACCTGGGGAGGTAAACGACAACAGAGACCGCAAACCGATTCCCGACGCCCTCAAAACCACAAGACTGAGCCTTGTCGAAACATTAAACGGGAACCCCAAGGCGAAAACCGACAGAAAGAAACAGGGGAAACGACCCTGCAACCCAGTTGGCCTGCCACAAAAACGACCTCCAGCTGTCCACAAAAAAGCAGGGAAGTATAAAATCACCTCTGGTAACAGCAGCAGAAAAGCTGGAAACGCGATGACTGTCGTTTGTCGCAGCCTGTGCGGGGGCTCACCCGAAACCCGCGCCCCCATAACCGCGAAGGTCGCCCATTAACCCCTCTGGTTTCTTCCCGCCTTCACCAGTTTTCGAATCGCCTTCGAGCCGAACTCCCTAATTCGATATAACTCACAATAAATTCATGGTTAAGAGGACTCCTTTTACCATTTTGTTGTCCATCCTTTTCATGGACTCCACTATCCTATTTGATTGTCACATTGTTGTCATGTGGTAATTTTTCCAACCACTTATGTTTTCATTGTACTTATTATCATGTTCATACTAAGTATGTGATTTATGTGTTGCCCCTTTCTCGAGGGCCAGTGGCTTCCCTTCCACCTCAACCAATTTGATTCAAGGTCTCAAAGTATGTTATTTAATGGTCAATTATGAAATCAATAAATAATGCAAGAGGCAACAATAAAAGTGACATCATATTTTTTTTATCCATAATCACAATCATAAAAGAAATTGCAATCAAAATAGCATGGCCATGCATATTCAACAATCATTAAACCACCAGTCACAAGGTAAAAGTTTAAAGGCATAACATAACAATACAAAACATTAGTCCAAAAATTTAGTCCATATCCTAAGTCCAACACTCATGGTATTGTCAACAATCAACCATGCATATACATATATAACAAAATCAGTTTCCCTTCCTTTTCAACCTGTGGGGATAGTCTCGTTTTATGTGCTCTTCACCACAAGACCAACACTAAATAAGTTTTCTTTCCTTCTTAGCCTCATGAGGTCTTTTTATTCCATCATCACTTCCCTTATCTAAGGGTTGAACCTGGCATGTCAATTCCTACACGTGTTCCTACAGTTCCTGATTCCAATTTTCCAGTTCTTGTTGTTACCGATCGATTTTCTTTATCTGTGCCTTGCAAACCCTAAGCTCAGGTTCCAATTCCCTGAGCTAAACCTTCAAGCATTCTATTCGTCCCATTTTCTACCACACACACTCTACTATTAGTTTGTAAATTGAAAAAAAATACATATATCAGTGGTCCTCTTATCCAATGAATTCACACATGTTGTCATGTAGCCATTCACATGTTATTAGGATTTTTATCAGTTATATGTCACAATCAAATCAACATCTACATGATATTACTTTCAATTTCAGCAACACATATGAACATTAGCCATATTTATCATCTTGTAGTTACAATTTTTAGTATTCAATAAAAAACCCTTATTTACAGAGTTTATGAAAGTCAAATTTTTTCCTACGGCTATTATCATCATTAAAATTAGCAACTTAGAAGGATTTGGCATATATATTAGGGCAATCAGACATGGTACCTACAACCTCCTACCACATTAGTATTCCTCAATTCTTACACCTTTCAATGAAATATCAATTTTGGCACATAAGCTTGCATGCTTGAAGGTTTGTCCAGTTAATCTTGATAACAAAAAAAAATCATCTTAAACATAACTTAATAGACTAAAACGAGAAACCCCTTTCCTTTTATTCTTATCTCAATTTCATCTTAACAAAAAAAAATGTTTATAAAGAACTCTTTGAGGGCCATTAATTCTCATAAACTTTCATTATAAGAACCATTTCCAAGAGAATGAAGAATTGGTGTACTAAAATTGAGCTATTTATGTTGATATTTGGGGAAATTGATCAACTTTTTACCATTGCCAATTATTAATGGGTTGTTTTCCTATCTCTTAGGGATTCAGTTGAAATGAGAAACATAATTTTGAATTCTTAAAATTACCTTAACTTGGTTAGATTCTAGGGCTTATATTATAGGTTAATCAAGAAGAGGTCGCTCCATGTGAGTATTCCTCTTCCCACTTTTCTAGATTATTTTTTAGTCCTTTTCGAATGTATTTAGGCATAGGTGATAACATTAAGATTTTGCAAGAATATGAGCTCCAATGCATGTAATTATTGTGGTATCTGTTATCACTAAGGTTGTTCCCTTTGACTTCCAAGGGAATACGGCCGAGGTAACCACAAACCAGTCTTTGGACTGCAGGTCCTAGCCTACCAACAATCAGAGAGGGCTCCCTCTTCAGGATTTAACTTTGTTTAAGGGGTGATTTTAGGCTAGATATGAGGCACATGGGTTTGATTTGTTTTTTTGATTGATGGGGTGGTTGATATTATTCAAACTGAGTTGATATGCAAAGAGTGAGAAGTTCAAACCATTGGGCATGGAGTCATGACTGAACTGAGGTGTGCCTTTTTTTCCGGTAGAAGAGGGGAATATGGAGCAGGATAGCCACACAAGGCACAATGATTTTATGCTGGAACAAGAATGAAATGGAAGTTAGGGAACGAGAGGCAATTAAGAATCTCTCATCCAGCCAAAGAGGGAAAGTGGATGAGTGATATCTGGGAGCAATGAAGAATTCCCAGACAGCATTCGTATGTGAAAGGAACAGTTTAAATAGGCGCAATTAAGAATGCATATTCATCACTGTTTCAGAGGAAAACATGGAAAGTTGCAAGAATTGAGCACAGAGGGCATGAAAACCAATTCTGGTCTATTCTTTTTTTCCTGCAACTTAGATTATGATATATATTTGATACAGCTATGCATAAACTGATAAACAAAGGGAGGGACAACTTATTGAACCATGAGCAAGCACGAGAATTCCATACCAATTTCTTCAGCCATTGAAAACACAACCAGCCAGTTCAGATGCAAGTATTCCAACAATCTTTGATTACAGAAGTTCTTCAATATTTACAGTAAGGCTCTCAAAATGAGAGATCAACCAAACAACCCACCAACCCTTATTACATTGTTTAGGGTTTTATTTATAGGCAAAATATCTACAACAAAGATCTGCTAGAAGATATTTTTTTCAGGAAATAAATGCAGTTAACCTAACTTGTTTTATAAGTAATGAAAATATCTATCTAATGTTGCGCTGGGGGCAGCCGTTTCAAAATGTGGCTATCTGTCATCCTCTGGCAGCTCTGCTTGTCCAATCTGCAATTGCTGCGCCTTTCACTTCTCACCTGCACCTCTTAGTCGGTTCTACTGCTCTTAGGTGACTGTGATTCCCATTTAATTTGTTATGATTCGGTTTTAATGGCTTATGACCCTGTCCTGGTAGTGCATTGATTCAGTTTGGATGGTCTTTAATGCTTTTCCGGCTCTGATATGGTCGATCTGATACTCTCTGCCGCTTCACTATTTCTATCTGATTGAATCGGGGCTTCTTCCTCTCTCTGATGTGGTAAAAACTGTTAAATTGCCCCTTTTCGGCCCTTTTACGGCAAAAACAGCCACTGAGAAAAAAGATTCCCCAAAGATTCCCCATTTTGGCCTATTTCCCATAGCTAATCGTGCATCGAAAACTGCCTCAGAATTTGATTCCGGGCCTCCGAAGCCTAGATTTCGCTCTTGCGCATTTTCCTTTCGGCGGATGATGTCAGCGGTACGATGGATGACATCAGCAGTACGACGGATGACGTCAGCAGTGGGACCCAGTACGGATGATGATGTCAGTAGGGTGATGTGGCAGGGTGACGCAGCAGGGCACAGCATAGTGGCCAGTGAGATGGCGGCATCGGCATGCAGTGAAGTGGCAACAGGGGAGGGCGGTAAGCGGTTTGCGTCGGACCGCTTTTGGTACGGGGGCGGTATCTGTCAGGGGCGGCCCGACGCAATGAAAAGCCACCAAGTGTCCCGGGGTACGACGGTGAAACTATCGACCATCGGGCACTATTGTGCCGTCATATAAGGGCACCCGATATGCATGAGGGCCGTCGGATCTTGGAGAGACGATCCGACGGCGGACGGGAGGGGAAGATGAGCGGGGTTTAATCAAAATGCACGCGCGATAAATGTTTGATTATTCGTGGCAGTGGTGGGTTTTAGACATTAGGTTTTGAGGGTTTAAATGCACACTCAGGGTGGGGTGTGGTTTGGTTATTTATTTAACTAGAGGTAAAACAAATCCTAGGGGCAATGAACGTGGAAGGGCTAATAGTAAGGCCCCAAATGGACCTAGTATTTCCCGGACTATTGTTATTAGGCTATAGTTTCCATAGGGTGGGATATTTAATATTTCTTTTTTGGGTATTTATATAGTTTTCACATAGTAGGGGATAGAGGAATGACTTGGGGAGCTAAATAATAGAGTTAGGAGTTAGCATGACATGGTGGAGTGAAAATGTAGGGGGAATGGTGAATTTGTGCAAAGATTATTTTTACACAAGAAATGTTGCTTCCTTTTACTAAGCCAATCTCATATGTCAACTTGGCTTTTAAGCAAAAATGGAATGAAGAAGGGACTCTCAGGCAGATCCCAAGGTCCTTGAGGGGATGTTAGTAAATGAGTTTGAGGAAAGAAGAGAGTGGAGTTAGAGATGCCTTGCCTGATCTGATCAACATGAGAAAGTGCCACCAAACAGTGATCTGGATAGATATGACACTTGAAAATATGAAATGGATCACATAGCTTGATTTCTGCAACCACAGAACTACTTACCCAGCTTACTTTACCTAGCATTTTTTTCTTCTTTTGGTTTGGGTTCATTTGAACTAGCAAACCCAGCTTTTCAATCTTTTTCTTTTATTTACTGTCCTCCTTCCTATATATACACTTATGCCATCCAGGGGCTTAGATTAAGCTATTGAGCACCCTTGCTTCTCTACCTATTTAAGAATTTGCCCAGATTAAGCTATTTGGACAAATAATGATTCTCTATATTCTATAACAGGAAATTGAAACCTAGGGAGACCAAAATTAAGCTGTTTGGATCTCCCTTAAATTGAAGATTCTTCAAAAATGGAATAACTCCTCAAAATTTGGAATACAGCAAAGGCATTTAGGTTGGCTGACTCTCATGGACACTTGTTTGGCCTGAGTATCAAATATGGAACATTACAGCCTGCAAAGCATGACATATTTAGCATGTAAAATGTCAATCATGAAAAATGAACACCTGCTATGAGCAGGAGGCTAATAGTGGCTCCACTTGGGGATGGCCTTTCCTTGTGAAAGGCCAAGAACAGTAAGTCAGAATGCCTTGATCTTCCCTTGTTGTTGTGTTCTGAAAACTTTCCTTTGTTGGTTGCTTTATTTATGAACATGAAAGTAGACCTTGAAGAGCTTATGGCCTTCACTTCGGGCTTCAACTGCAGCAGGCTTGCTGTCTAAACAAAATTTAAAATCCTACCTACCTACCCTAACCAGCACTTACTTTGCTGTTAGGTGAAATGAAATAACCAGTGCAGCCATTCAAGCATTATAAACATGAACGATCTTTGCTACTTGTGCTTTCTGGCAGAAAAAACTGAGATCTTGAAATCTGATATGGCTTTGCTAACCTTTGAGAAGATCAGGAAACTGCTAACCTTCTTTGCTGAATCAAGAAACTGTACAAAAGGGTCCTGCAACATATATACATTCTTGTCGAACTGAATTGAAAAACTGTACAAAGGTTTGGGATCACTATCATGCCTTGTAATAGGGATATCATCCACACTGTGATACTGAGGCACACAGCCTGCTAGTGGAGAAGAGGACCTTTCTACTTCATCATACCCCCTATCAACACATGCATCATATATCACTTGAACTGATATTTGCAATTTATTACAAGAAGGCTCATATGTCCTTTGACTGATCTGCACAGGCTGCTCCTTTTCTTCTTTGAAAACCTCAGATGGCTGAACATAAGGAGGCAGGGGATCCACTTGGATGACTTGATCATATGCTGCTGCTTCTAAGTCTTCTTCCATCTGATACTTGATGGCTCTGTGGGGCTGCAAAGCTAGAGGCAATATATTTTGAACACTGGTTTGAGCTTCCTCCAGATGATCCATATCAACACTTGTTGATATTTTCTTATTAATTGTATGATAGTTTTCCTTAATAAACTGAAAATATTCGAAACAAAATGGTAAAGTTCCTTCATTGAAATCAAAATTTTCTGCGCTTTCCTCCTTTACTTCATAGCTGAGATAAGCTAGTTGCTCATTGATTTTGAGCTGTTGTCCCTAATTTTGATTTCTGCCAAAGTAGGTTATGATTTCTCTGTAAGGCTAATTTGGTCATTAGGCTCATCATCATCATCATACTCATCATATTTTGGCAGGAAATTGAAAGAAGAGAATATGTTATGTTCATATAGGATATCAGGAGATTGCTCCATCATGTATGGTTGTACGAATATGTCATCTGTTTTGTGGTAGGTTTGTTCATGAATGTCATTAATTTTCTATTGCAAAACATATGTGTTCAGATGTTCTAAACATTCCACTTTCATTGTGATCATTTCCTCTGACCTTTGTAACCAACCATGAAGTCTTTCTTCTTGTTCTGCTTTGCGGTTTTCCTCCCTGATTCTCAGATTTGCCTCTATGTCTACTGCCATGTCCTACATTTGTTCAATAGTAGGGGGATTCCTTTCTCTTAAACGGAATTCTATTTTTGGGTCAAAAGCTCTTGGATAATGCACTAGAGCTAGATCAGGGGGAGGTCTAATATTCAAAGGCAGAGCATGATAAACTTGATTGAATTGATCATGAAATTGTTGAACAGATTCACTTGGATTTCTTTTTAACTAATTATATTCTTCGATGAGAAAGAGGAAATTAAGTTTGATCGTCCATCTATCAAGGAAGAGCTTGGAAAACTGCTGAAGATTCGAGATGCTAGCCTCAGGCAAGGCTTTAAACCAAGTCCTAACTTTGCTTTGCAAAGAAAGGGCAAACAACCTGATACTAACATCCTCCTCCTCTACTTCAAATATATTAAGATAATCTTCAAAGGCTTGGATATGCTTTTGGGCAGTAATACCATTCTCTCCATCAAATCTTGGGAGATAATCAGGATGATTTTTGGGCAAAGGATTAAGCACAGGAGGCAACACAAGAGGCTTATACCTGTCAGGAACTTTACGGGGCACGGGAGTATGTATAGGAATTGGTTGACTGGGCTCAATATGAACAAGGATAACATGATTGGCTTTGATATTTGTTTCCTCTTTGGCTGTATGATGATTCTCAACAGCTTTTAAAGGCTGCTGTTGTAATGTGCAAGGAAACCTTTCAACAATATTTTCAAAGGGTAAGTCATGAAAATCTAATTTGAAATCATTTTTAAAATACAATATACATAGCAAAATTTTGTGGAAGAGAAAGAACATGACCTGTTGGATAGTAGTCCAGGTCAACAGCCTGATCTACTCATATATTTCTCTTGGGTTCATTTCTCCAGTGGAGTCTTTATTATGGGGATTATGTGGATTCGCCAGGTGGATAAGTAAATGAACTTTGAAGGGCCTGATCTCTGTCCACCACACAGATCAGGACTTAATTTTCAACAAGAAGCAAAATATTTTTTGATTTTTGGGATTTTTGTGATTTTTTGTGATTTTTCAAAATAAGTTTAGGAATTATTGGAAAGGAAAACTAATCAAAAATGGGGAGTTACAGTAATTAACAGATGATTTGTCCCCAGTGGAGTCGCCATTATGTTATCACTCGGGTTGTTCCCTTTGACTCCCAAGGGAATACGACCGAGGTAACCACAAACCAGTCTTTGGACTGCAGGTCCTAGCCTACCAACAGTCAGAGAGGGCTCTCTCTTCAGGATTTAACTTTGTTTAAGGGGTGATTTTAGGCTAGATATGAGGCACATGGGTTTGATTTGTTTTTTTGATTGATGGGATGGTTGATCTTATTCAAACTGAGTTGATATGCAAAGAGTGAGAAGTTCAAACCATTGGGCATGGAGTCATGACTGAACTGAGGTGTGTGTTTTTTTTTTCCGGTAGAAGAGGGGAATATGGAGCAGGATAGCCACACAAGGCACAATGATTTTATGCTGGAACAAGAATGAAATGGAAGTTAGGGGACGAGAGGCAATTAAGAATCTCTCATCCAGCTAAAGAGGGAAAGTGGATGAGTGATATATGGGAGCAATGAAGAATTCCCAGACAACATTCATATGTGAAAAGAATAGTTTAAATAGGCGCAATTAAGAATGCATATTCATCACTGTTTCAGAGGAAAACATGGAAAGTTGCAATAATTGAGCACAGAGGGCATGAAAACCAATTCTGGTCTATTCTTTTTTTCCTGCAACTTAGATTATGATATATATTTGATACAGCTATGCATAAATTGATAAATAAAGGGAGGGACAACTTATTGAACCATGGGAAAGCACGAGAATTCCATACCAATTTCTTCAGCCATTGAAAACACAACCAGCCAATTCAAATGCAAGTATTCCAGCAATCTTTGATTACAGAAGTTCTTCAATATTTACAGTGCAGCTCTCAAAATGAGAGATCAACCAAACAACCCACCAACCCTTATTACATTGTTTAGGGTTGTATTTATAGGCAAAATATCTACAAAAAAGATCTGCTAAAAGATAATTTTTTCAGGAAATAAATGCAGTTAACCTAACTTGCTTTATAAGTAATGAAAATATCTATCTAATGCTGCGCTAGGGGCAGCTGTTTCAAAATGTGGCTATCTTTCATCCTCTGGTAGCTCTGCTTGTCCAATCTGAAATTGCTGCGCCTTTCACTTCTCACCTGCACCTCTTAGTCAGTTATGTTGCTCTTAGGTGATTGTGATTCCCATTTAATTTGTTATGATTCAGTTTTAATGGCTTTTGACACTGTCTTAGTAGTGCATTGATTTGGTCTGGATGGTCTTTAATGCTTTCCCGGCTCTGATATGGTCGATCTGATACTCTCTACCGCTTCATTGTTTCTCTCTGATTGAATCGAGGCTTCTTCCTCTCTCTGATGTGGTAAAAACTGTTAAATTGCCCCTTTTTGGCCCTTTTACGGAAAAAACAGCCACTTAGAAAAAAGATTCCCCAAAGATTCCCCATTTTGGCCTATTTCCCGTAGCGATTCCGCTAATCGCGCATCGAAAACTGCCTCAGAATTTGATTCCGGGCCTCCGAAGCCTAGATTTCGCTCTTGCGCGTTTTCCTTTTGGTAGATGATGTCAGTAGTACGACGGATAACATCAGCATGACGTCAGCAGTGGGACCCAGTACGGATGATGACGTCAGTAGGGTGACGTGGCAGGGTGATGCAGCAGGGCGCAATACAGTGGTCGGTGAAGTGGTGGCATCGTCATGTGGCAAAGTGGCAACAGGGGAGGGCAGTAAGCGGTTTGCGTCGGACCTCTTTTGGTACATGGACGGTATCTGTCAGGGGCGGCCCGACGCAATGAAAAGCCGCCAAGTGTCCCAGGGTACGACGGTGAAACCGTCGACCATCGGGCACTATTGTGCCGTCATATAAGGGCACCCGATATACATGAGGGTCGTCGGATCTTGGACAGACGATCTGATGGCGGACGGGAGGGGAAGATGAGCGGGGTTTAATCAAAATGCGTGCGCGATAAATGTTTGATTATTCACGGCGGTGGTGGGTTTTAGACTTTAGGTTTTGAGGGTTTAAATACGTGCTTGGGGTGGGGTGTGGTTTGGTTATTTATTTAACCAGAGGTTAAACAAATCCCAGGGGAAATGAACGTGGAAGGGCTAATACTAAGGCCCCAAATGGACCTAGTATTTCCTAGACTATTGTTATTAGGCTATAGTTTCCATAGGGTGGGATATTTGATATTTCTTTTTTGGGTTTTTATATAGTTTTCACATAGTAGGGGATAGAGGAATGACTTGGGGAGCTAAATAATAGAGTTAGGAGTTAGCATGACTTGGTGGAGTGAAAATGTAGGGGGAGAGGTGAATTTGTGCAAAGATTATTTTTACACAAGAAATGTGGCTTCCTTTTACTAAGCCAATCTTAGATCTCAACTTGGCTTTTAAGCAAAAATGGAATGAAGAAGGGACTCTCGGGCAGATCCCAAGGTCCTTGAAGGGATGTCAGTAAATGAGTTTGAGGAAAGAAGAGAGGGGAGTTAGAGATGCCTTGCCTGATCTGATCAACATGAGAAAGTGCCACCAAACAGTGATATGGATAGATATGACGCTTGAAAATATGAAATGGATCACAAAGCTTGATTTCTGCAACCACAGAACTACTTACCCAGCCTAATTTACCTAGCATTTTTTTCTTCTTTTGGTTTGGGTGCACTTGAACTAGCAAACCCAACTTTTCAATCTTTTTCTTTTATTTACTGTCCTCCTACCTATATATACACTTATGCCATCCAGGGGCTCAGATTAAGCTGTTGAGCACCCTTTCTTCTCTACCTATCTAAGAATTTTCCCAGATTAAGCTGTTTGGACAGATAATGATTCTCTATATTCTATAACAGGAAATTGAAACCTAGGGAGACCAAAATTAAGCTGTTTGGATCTCCCTTAAATTGAAGATTCTTCAAAAATGGAATAACTCCTCAAAATTTGGAATATAGAAAAGGCATTTATGCTGGCCGACTCTCATGGACACTTATTTGGCCTGGATATCAAATATGGAACATTGCAGCCTGCAAAGCATGACATATTTAGCATGTAAAATGTCAATCATGAAAAATGAACACCTGCTATGAGCAAGAGGCTAACAATATGATGTTGACGTCAGGGAAGGATTTCATTCTAGTAATCCTCATCGTTATCATTTTTTCTTTTTAAGGGCAACACATTCCCCCCCCCACCTTTTTTGTAATACATCTACAAGTTGTTGATTTTCACTAGTATTGTAACATAGGGGTGGAAAGTGGCATCTTTCTTGTCTAAATTGGACTAACTATCATGTATGGTGATCCCAGAAATTTTCGTGAATGCTTTCAAACAAAAAACCCCATTATATAGGAGCTTTTACTGATGCATATTTGCATGTGAAATCATGAGCAATGGAAAATTACTAAAAAATACGTAAGCAAACTATCAACATGAAACAAGAAGCAATAATCATGAAGCACACATAACTCAATGATATGTTAACAAAGTTTGTCCAATGTAGACTATGTATCCAGGCCCAATGTCAAGAGTGGAGAGGTCGCTTCATTAATTGTTACAAGATGATGATGAATACATGATGTGTTCATTGTTAATACAAGGAAGAACTCCCTTAACTAGAGTGGCATGTATCTCCACAAGACATTCTCTTATAATAACCCTCACTCATAAAATCTCTCCTCTAGCATGACAAAGGAACAATCTTTCACATAAAGTGGCTTACAATGATCCTCTCACAAAGTGACATACATGGTTCTCAAATGCAAATCATCATCTCAGAAAAAATCAAATGAAGACATGGCAACAATGCATCTTATACCTCCAAGTTTGGGGACAACCTAAAAATCAACTACTCAGATGGAGAAACTTCCTATGCCATCACATTCCTTTGGAAAAACCATAAAGTATGACTTTAAACTTGACCCCTTTCTAACTCTGTCAAATATGGTCTCCCCAGGAATCTCAAAGATTCCTCAAAGATTCTCTTTTGTGGGCTGACTCAAATTCAACTGCTTAGATGAAGAAACTGATCACACCATTGCGTTCCTTATGAAAAAATAGTTCACATGAGTATAAACTCGACATATTTCTAATACCTTCAAAATTTTGCCCCAGAGAATCTTAAAGATTCCTCATAGAGAATATTCTTTGAAATATTCCCTAACATATTCTCTAACAATATTCTTATAATCTTCTTGAGATTCATGTCTTCATTTTCATGCATGTGCCCTCATCTCTCATATATTCTCCATGGTTCCATTTGAACCATTTGAATGACATTTTATAACAAAGTGTGAGGGTGAATAAGACAAAATTTGTAGTTGGCATAATGGTTGGCATAGTCATATTAAGTTACTTGTTGTTGGAGAGGTTTTGGGTTCAAAACCCATGGACTCCCAATTTTTATTTAATATGGTTTTGTTGTTGGAGAGTTTTTGGGTTCAAAACCCATGGACTCCCAATTTTTCTTTAATATGGTTTTAAAGCCCAATTTTGGTTTTAATATATTTTTCAAACCATATAATATATGGTATATGTATGACCATATTGTAACAACTCTGAAAACCATGACAATAAGACAAAAATGTAGGTTGCACCATGCCAAGGCCACTTGGACCTAATTTGAGGTGCCATGTCCTACCATGTGATTGGGCCATGTGGCAGGCTCTTATTGGTCCACACCATATGCCACTTCTATCACCTACATGCCATGTGTCAACTTGTGGTGTTGCCACATCATCTACTTGTGGATCCACCTAGTTTGATGATTGGGCTACCACATTAGCTCTGTGGATCCCACTAGACCAGTTGAATTTGGTTCCACGTGTCATAATGTTGACTTTGACCTTTTTTGAGTTTCACTAAAACTTTGATTGAGCATAACTTTCACATACGAACTTGGATCGAGGTGTCATTTGTGCAATTGAATCAAGAAGAATATCTCTATGCTCTGGTATTGTTTTCAAATAAATTCAAAGACTTTGATTTTTATCCTTTCTGGAGCCACTTGGATCATTCCTCCCCACTAAGGAGATTTTGGTCCTCCAAAAGCATAACCACAATTTGCAATATGATGTACTCCCTCATCTACAAAACAAGTGCCCTAAAAGGCCACACTTTTACAATCATTTCACAACATGTGATTTAAAAATGCAACCATGAAAATATACTATCTTTAATAAAACCATCTCTCACTCAATAAAGTGAATGGATCTTCATTTTGGAGTTGCTTTGCTTGTCGAGCAACTTCACTGGCTAGTTCCTTCATAGGTGCTTTGTCCTTCTTGAGATACTATTTTGGATGGAACCTCCAACATTTGGCTCTCTAATGTCCACCTATGTCGCAATGACTTCAAAAAAAATTCTTCCTCCTAACCTGCTTAACCTTCTTCCTTCCCAGATGTGGAGAAGGCATTTCACATCTTGTCCTCCTTCTTGCCGCCATTCTTTTCCAACACTCGACAACAACATGGTTATAAAATCCAAAAAACTAGATGGTTTTCTATGTCATAATTTCTGCTTATCATTAAAAATCCACTTGTAATCAAAAGGAACATTGTAAAATCAAGAATTTTTATACCTTGCTTGGTTGTCCCTAGTACATGCTTGGTAATGAGAGCTTGCCTTAGCACTATCATGGGAATATTGTGATTTGTTCCCATGATTCTCTTTCCTTAATGATTTTGGCAATGGCCTGGATTCACTTCCTAAGGAACCCCTTGCTTCTGTTACCTTTGATCATTCTCCTTCAATCTACCCCAATCTTAAAATGGGTACCTCAAGGCTTCCAACAGAAATAACATCATGTGAAAATGAAACTGAAAAAATACCAAAACTATTTACCTTAGCTGTCGATTATGAAGCAAGTGATGATGGCTTCACAAAGCCTTCGTTGCACTTCAACTTTTCCAAGGCCTCTTTCGTGGATCGTAATTGAAGCTACAATGTTTTCTTCTCCTGTTCAACTTCTTGTAGAAGTCTCCTCAATTCAACATTCTCTTCTTGAAGGCTCTCATTTATCTCTTCATTTGAATGATGAGAAGAAGATGAAGAAGTATATTCACTCGAAGATGGAGATGGAGCATCATCCTCTGCTCTCTCTTTCTCTAGTTCCTCTTTTTCCATTTTCTCCTCATAATATGCATACATTATATCTACCATACGTGCCATATTGTAGAAATCTTCATAGAGATATATGTGATTCTCCATTTCCCTTGTTGTTGCATGCTCAATTCACAATCTCTAGGATAAAGGTCAGATCGCTTTGATACCACTTCATTCGGGAAATTTTCATGAATGCTTTCAAGCAAAAATCCCTATTATACAGGACCTTTTACTGACGCATATTTTCATGTGAAATCATGAGCAATGCAAAATTCTTAAACAATACTTTAGCAAACCATCAACATGAAACAAGAAGCAATAATCATGAAGCACACATAACTCATTCATATGATACATAGTACATCGAGTGTGTACTACGTCTCCGGGCCAACTGTCAAGAGTGGTGAGGCCACTTCATTAATTGTTGCAAGATGATGATGAACACATGATGTGTTATTTGTTAGTACAAGGAACAACTCCCTTAATAGAGTGACATGTCTCTCCATGAGATGTTCTCCTATAATAATTCTCACTCATAAAATCTTTCCTCTAGCATGACAAAGGAACAATATCTCACATAAAGTGGCATATAAAAATCCTCTTACAAAGTGGCATACATGGATTTCAAATGAAAATCATCATCTCAACAAAAATCAAATGAAGACATGGCAACAATGCATCTTATAAGACCTCAAAACTGTGCCATCGCATTCCTTGCTAAAAACCATGAAATATGATTATAAACTTGACCCCTTTGTGACTTGGTCAAATCTGCTCTCCCCATGAATCTCAAAGATTCCTCAAAGATTCTCTTTTGTGGGTGACTCAAATTCAGTTGCTCAGAGGAAGAAACCAATCACACCATCATATTCCTTGCAAAAACTAGTTCAAATGAGTATACACTTGACATATTTCTGACACCTTCAAAATTCTACCCAGAGGGAATCTTAAAGATTCCTCATAAAGAATATTCTTTGAAATATTCTCTAACATATGCTCTAAAAATATTCCTAGAATCTTCTTGAGATTCGTGTCTTCATTCAAGCCTGCATGTGCCCTCATCTCTCATGTATTCTCCATGGTCATTTTCAACCATTTGAATGACATTTTATAACAAAGTGTGAGGGTGAATAAGACAAAGTGTGTGGTTGGCATAATGATCAACATAGTCATATTAAGTTGTTGTTGGAGAGGTTTTGAGTTCAAAACCAGTGGACTCCAATTTTTTCTTTAATATGGTTTTAAAGCCCAATTTTGGTTTGAATATAGTTTTCAAACCATACAATATATGGTATAAGTATGACCACATTGTAACTACTTCCCAAACCATGAGAATAAGACAAAAATAAAGGTTGCACCATGACAAGACCACTTGGGCCTAATTTGAGGTACCATGTGGCACCATGTGATTGGTCCATGTGGCAGGATCTCATTGGTCCACATGATATGCCACTTTTATCACCTACATGCCATGCCTTGACTTATGGTGCTGCCATATCATCTGCTTGTCGGTTCACTTGGTTTGATTATTGTGATGCCACATTAGCTTTGTTGATCCCACTAGGTCTGTTGAATTTGATGACAATGTAATTTGTACAACCTGCCACATGGAAAAATGTTGACTTTGACTTTGACTTTTTTCTAAGTTTTTTAGAAACTTTGACTGAGCATACTTTCGCATACAAACTCAAATTGAGGTGTCGTTTACACCGATGGAATCAGGAAGACAAACTCTATGCTCTGGTATTATTTTCAAAGAAATCCAAAGGATTTTATTTTTTAGCCTTTCTAGAGCCACCTGGATCATATGGGATGTTCAGATGGGAGATCTAATTTGCAACAAAGGGTTATGTATGCAACTGAAGAAACTACTTTTAGTTGCAACTAATGAAAACTATGATCATGTATGTCTGATGAAGGATGAAGCTCTTAGAAGGATCTCTCCTTTTAACCCTACAATCCTAAGAATCATTTTTGTGCAATTGATTTTTGTATCATAATGGTCATAAAGAGTATTACAATGAGAACATTATGGAATTATATATTAAAAAAATGTCTTTATCGACAATGCCCATGTTGATTTGGAATACATAAACTACAACTGATAAACACATGAAGTCATGTTAATTTTGCATCATGGGTTGACCTACAAATGAGTATGTTTCAAATGCTTGAGGGTGAAGTCATTGTAGGAGCAATACTATATGTGTCCCTCATAAAAGTTGAGCTTCAATAAGTCATCTATTTATTGCATCTCGCCTCTTGGATAAGATGGTTCTAGATATGAAGCATGTTATCTAACAAATATGTATGTCTTTTCCTGGAAAGAATTCTTATTATTTGATCTATTTCCTATTTGCAGTGTGAAACTCTAGGTTAGGTTATTGTTTGGTTTTATTATCAATGTTGGATGAGCAATTGAAAATATAGTAAGCAATATCCCATTATATCATGCAGGTCTATTATATATATATTTATATATATATATATATATATATAATTATATATATATTTCTATATATTATATAATATATATATATGTATGTATGTATGTATGTATGTATGTATGTATGTATGTATATAGATATATAGATAGATAGATAGATAGATAGATAGATATACACATATCGAAATGATTTTATGTAAAATGATATTGGACCTTTGATTATTGAGGTTAATAACAAGGTGTGTACAACCTACATAGGTTTTCGTAATTGTTGCAACACTAGACATGCCACAACTAACCTTGTAGGCCAATGGTAGCAAAGTAATCCATGAAGTGAGAGTTTTGGTAATAGTGCGGATACTCAATACTATTAAATAACATAACAAATAAAATAATTATTTGTTGGTTCAAAGTTTGCATCAGTTGGTGTCCATATTTTCATTTATTTGATGTGAATTTTGATTCTAGATATAATATTGTGAAAGCGAAAATTTAAATTGTAAGAGATCATTTATTTGGATTGTAGCAATTCCATTTGCTTGCATAGTAGAAAAGATCCAACTTTGTGAATCCAAGAAAATACAGGAAATTCTCTATTTTGTCTATTATTTTCATAATATATGGACAAATCTTGTTGTATTAGGTTTCAATCAATGCACAATCATCATTGGTAAATATGTTTTAGAAATCTAGATTGCATAGTGTGTTTGTTATGGCTCATTATCTTTCTGCGGAACATTTAGTTGTATGTGGCAAGGTCCTATTCACAGTTTTGGTTTAATCATAGCAATACTACAGATCCAAGAAGAAACACAATTTGTTTTCATCAAAACCTAGATTTAAGAGTTGTGAGTATTTCACTCCACCTTCTAAGTCAATAATCAAGAAAAATTACAGATAAATCTTGGAATGGAATGAGGGTCAAATAACAATAAACATGCCCAAATTGCCATCATTTGTGAGGATGTTGAAAAATGTCCGCAAGGTGCTATCCCATCATTTTAATGCTTTCATGAAGTGGTTGGCACTAAAATATAACACAAAGGATCTTGATTGTGAGTAGTGATCTTAGCATCCAACACAAGGTTATACCTCTCCCATGAAACAAAAACAGTGGAAGATAAGTTGTTCCATTTTAGGAATATATTTTTTTCTACTTAATGCACATAGTGGTTTGAAAACTCAATTTATCTTTAACCTAAAGATAATGTCCATTATAGGCATATGTATGTTACTAGGTTAGATTTGCCTTTTCTTTCACATTATTGAGAGATACATCCTTTGAGGTAGAGTCTGAGTGTTGAGATCATATATTTAGAGGAATTGCTACACTTGTGGCAATAACTCACTTTTTAGGGATATCTTCTACATATTTATATGAAAAATTTTCATTAATAATACCTTTGGGTCATTTTCACATTCGTCAAGCCAACAATTTCCTATTTGAGGCACAAATAAGACATCACAACACATAAGCACATCCTTTTTTGATTGGGAAACACAGATGGGATGGAGATTGATTGTTTCTTCATGGATACCCCAGCACAAATAGTGAAATCTTGATGGAAGATATTGGATAGCCAAAAGATATCAAGCCCTAAATCATGAGCTGATTTATTTTCCAAGATATAAGTTTTGATGGAGAGAAGCACAAAAAGGGCATAAAACTTATTGTAAGTTGTATAAAACTTTGTTGATAGAAGTTATGATAGGCCATTTTCATGGCAGCTAAAGAGGATAAATGTGGGAGGAAGTAGATTATACTTTGGAAGGGCATGTTGTAGTGTGTGAAGGTCATTTGAATATTAAGGATAGTCTACCCTATTCATGTCTCAAAAGTGATGACTACATCAACCCTATCCAACACTAGAAGGAGCAAGCATGTAGTGGAATACGTTTACCTTTGGATGTGTCTTCATCCTTGTTGTGCTAGAGCCCATTAGGCCCAAGTATTGAAACTAGGATATCTAATACCACTTGTAACACACCCCCTTGTCTAATTGAAGGTGATCACTAGGTTACCCAACTCTTAGGTTAGAGTAATAAATGGGTACGCATTTTCTCTTTTTTTTTCTTTTTTCGTTTAGTAGTCATAGTCTTTCCATGCTAGTTGTACGGTTCCATATTGAACTATACAGGTTTTGAATTTATTATAGTTCGACAAGGAACCAACCATTACCATTTCAAATCCTTCAACTAGGAAGGTACAACCCAAAACTAGTTGGACCATCTAATTTTGTTGAAATCATTCTAGTTCTAATAACATTGGATGCAACTCACAATAAGAAATAAAAACCACATATATTCACACCAAATATGAAATTTTCTAAAATGAGTAGGAACAACCAATACGAAGAACATAAGAAGTCCAACCACATCATAACCTAACTACATTGTACATAAAAGGCACCAATACCATCCTAAGTGATTCTAAGATCCAAACAAAAAACACAGAGGGCTACAATCTTGAGGTCAACATTTATTATTATAAATATTGAAGCATGGTCTTATAGGAAAACATTAGATTCTTAGGAGAAAACCATCATAGTATGGAACCTTAGTCTTATATTGACCTGTGACATTAAATTCCTTATGGATGGATGGTGGGAAAGGAGGAAGATAATATCTTCAACATTGTCTAGTTCCGAGACACTTATAAACATGTTTTTGTTGTAGTGTTGGGCTACACTAAAATTTTCTTATTTAATGGCCACAACTAAACTGTGTATTTCAAACATTTAATATATTGTGATTACTACATTTTGTTGAAGAATGCCATGTTGTTCAAATGAAATACTTGTGAAAACCTCTTTTAAGCATCCAAACTCAATGGATTTGCATTGAGGTTGATAATTTGTTGAAGAATTTAGAGTAGGGTGATGATGATTATGACACTCCATGTTCAAAGACAAAGGTGAGGTAGAGACTTTCTTCTATTGAGAGTCCAAGAGTATGATAGATTCATATTATTCTTCCTACAATGCCAACCACCACTTCCAATGTGTATTGAAAAGGGGAGGTAAAGTTCCCATTACTGACATAACTGAAAGGAAATTCAAACAATGTTAAGAAATTAGACAAAGAAGCTTCAAAATTGAAATGAGAGCCAAATATATGGGAAGAGAGCAATGCATAGATTAAAATGGAGAAGAATATCAACAACATACTTAAATGTATGCTACACATAACAATAAGCATAATGAGCATACCTATATGTATCATGCATACACTTATATGAATATTTATCAGTTGAGACTTAACAATAGGTAAGGGGTACAGAGGGATTAGAAGACCTTAGACCATACACATGTTGTTGGGTCCCTATAATACTAGTGATTACCCCATTACTATTGTAGTTTTACCCCTTATTAATATTTTTGTGCCCCTATTATCCCCATACTTTTATTATTGTGCCCCATAGAATCCCTCTATTGTTATTTTTGTGGCTTTATATTATTATTGTTAGGTC
>APFE031404955.1:243040-260629 GCA_000404065.3 Pinus taeda | reverse complement strand
AACAGACTGAGTAGGATTAGATGATAGATGATAGCCATAGGGTGTCAATGGGAGGCTTAGTGAAGCCATTTTGTATAAAACACCCAAGTTTTGGGAATTTTTGGATGTAAAAGGCTAGAAAACAATATAAATACACACACACACACACACACACACAGATATATATATAGATAGATAGATATTTGGTGATTTTGGGTGTATTTGATGTTTTCTATATAGATTTTGCAATGAAAATGTACATACATGCATGAAATTAAAAGGAATGTGAAAGATGTCAATATAATACATAATTTGCTAATGAAGCAGATAATGCATTAGATTCTATTGGAATGTGTTCATAGGATACTCAAAATGATGCTCCAATAACCTAACTATTAAAAAATGATGTAATAAAATCATATTATGAATATGGTAATGATTGTTCAAATGCATAAAAACCAACTAAGAGTCTAACGTGATGTTGATAGGATGGAATGTACTGCCAATAGCTAGGGGGTCTCCCTGGTGCGGAGTTCCAATTAGACCTCACATTCTTTGGGATAGGATCCCCATCCTATATGTGGGCCTGACTACCACCATGGATATTTTTACTCTTGGTTGTCAAAGGAAACGGTGTCAGAGTGAGGGCAAGAATGAGTGCCCAGAAAATGAAACAAAATCAACCCAATATTGACAAACTACAGATTGAGGTACAAACAAGTCACAACAACAATACGAAAGAGTACGCCATGAGAAGGATCAGTGAGCCAAAACCAAATCAAACATACATGAACAAGAACATACTAGGGTTTAATTGAAAATTAGTTCACAATAGATCACCAGCATAGCAAGAAATAGTTAAGGAAACATTTGAAAGAAAGCATACATGCAAAAACTATGAATCAATCCATAACATATTGCATATATGAAAGCACACATGCAAGTAAAATGAGAATATAATACAACCACCACGAGTAAGCATGTGAATCAGTGCCAAACATGAAGAACATTTTATTAATTTTGCTGCAAATTCAAGTACATATCTTGTAATTTGTTAAAGCCCAAATATGGAACATGGGTTGTTAATACTATTTCCCAATGCAAAAGCCTATCCTCACTACATCTCACTCTAGTACCTCCCAAGATCTGAGTGCCTCTAGCTCTCAAGCATAAATAAGCTATCTAATCCTAGCCTAAACTCAAGTGCTAAAGTCCCCTACACTGAGGCATGAGGGTGTATTTATAGAAATGAGGAGGGTGACTTTTCACCTCCTCCTATTACCTTTCACCTAACCTCACGAATCTTGAAATTTCTCACTATTGCTCAAGCCTATCATCTTATTGACAGTGCTGGAACCGCTAACATGTTAGGGGATCTCCCTAGTAAGAAGTCCCAACTAGACCTCATATCATTTGGAGTAGGAGTCCTAGTAGTGGCTAGTAAAGCTATTCCTTAACGCGCAAAGATAAGAGAGATATCCTTGTCGAAAGCAGGTGTGTGGCCTTTTAGCAAGTCAAAAGAGATGCATGGGGAGGTTCTAAGACATGGAGGGGGAAAGGGGAGTGTGCCCCTTAGAAGCCTCTTATAGTATGCAGCTTGAAAGGAACACACGAGCTAATTGACATCAAAAATTGGAAAGAAGAATAGTCAACAATCCAAAGTGATGAGTTAAACCAACAAAACATCTCAATAAGATTCATACAATCAAATACAGAATAGTCCATACATAAATGTGTAAGTAAAAACTACATACATTGTTAAAGTAACCAGAATAGTTGAACTGCAATAACAACACATGCATGAAACATGTTGGCTCTCTTATATATATAAAGTGAAAGTTCAATCCATACATACAACCATGACAATAGCCCCAATAGTGGAATGTTACAGTCAACATCATCTGCTCTTCCAAAGATATGTATTCACTCTACACTGTGGAGTAGCCAAGGCTCATCACAATACTCTCCAAGCCCTCTCTAAGAAATGCCTAGCAAACGCTTAGCTCCCAAAAGCTTGTTCTATGAGTTATGAGGTTCTATATATAGCAAAGGGTGGAGTTTTACATTACCCTTTGACTCTTGGACTACCCTTGTGACTCTTCAACTTCATTAAATATAAGTCTTTACATTACATATGGCTATTTGCATTCCACTAATGACACTTGGAATTTCACTTTACATTACGTCTGATTAGAAGAGTTACGACTCACATTAGTGAGGTGGCCGAGACAACTCATAACACAACTTGGCATTAAACTATTGACATGTACTGGCTGACTGTGGTATCCATGTCAGATTAATGTGCTGTTAAGTGATGGATGTGTCCTTGAATGTACATTTTCTTCATCTCTGCATAGCTTGGTGTTACGGGGTCTTCAATGATCTTGGTCTTCATAAGATGGTTTCATGTATGTGTTTCTTTTGCTTGCTGCCTGATGTGCTTCATTCGTTCATTCAACTACGAGCAAGTCTTTTAGCGTGTGCTCCTTCTTCATCCTCTTTGTAGTTGTGCCATGTTCCATCAATGTACTTTTTTCTGCAATCACACATGATGAGATGACATAAAATCCAAAACCTCCTAGTCTAGAAGGATTCATTTTTCACGTGTTTCAGGTTGAGGTGATCGCAAGGGAGGACAAGACACCGAAACTATGCAGTGTAAAGCTCAGGCTGGGATGAGGGGCTCCAAAGCACTATCTAGAAAAATTGCATAGGTGTCATTGGGAGACAAATTTGCACAATCTGCGATAGCAGTGACAACTGCAAGGTGGAACCCAGCTGGGCAGGACTGTGGAGTTCCTGGGAGGAAGACAAGGCAGGGTGTTGAGGGGAATTGTTGGATAGTTATTCACAATTTTTAGGATGAGGGATGGGAAGTTCATCTAGGGTCTAGTTGGGAATATGTGTAGTTTCTTCGAGGAAGACAAAAAGAGCAGTAGGAAGCAGTGCAGACATTTATGTGCAATTTTCCATATCAAGACTAGATCAGGCTACAATGAGCTTCTAGCCACAAGTACGCAAATCTGAGGTACAATCCGGGACAAGCAATAGAGGTCCTCCCAACATGACTGCACAATTTCTGTGATGAGTGTAGAGAATGGCAACAGGTAGGGTGCTAGACAAACCTGTGCAATTTTAATAGGGAGAGTAGAGCAAGCCAATCAGGGGCCTGCAAGTCAGATCTGTGAAATTTCCTAGGAGAATGCAGTGATGGGCAGAAGAGGCCTATCTCACATATCTACGTATTTTTTGTAGGTAGTGCAAGGAAAGTAGCTGGGAAACTTCTACATAGTTTTGGGGATGTGTGCAACCCGAGATCATAATGAAATTTAGACTTTTTGGTTAACCACAAGGAGGCTTGATGAATGATATTGTAGGAAGCATAGACTGGATTTATCATGGGGACAACATCTCCATTGTTTTGGGAGACAATTAGCTTGCTCACTTCTAGGATTACTTAGTGTAGGTTTCCCTAGAGGACAACCTTAATATCTACGTAGTTTTGGGAAACAGAGAAAGGTCATCGAGAGTTGAGGCTATGCAGGGTGACTCAACTGGTGTCTGGTTGAAGGAGGGTTGTCTGGTCGACGTGTTTTCAGGAAAAATGGCTAAGTGCGGGAGCAAGTGAACTTGTGCACACATGACATTACGATCACACACTTAGCATATTTCGATAAAACGATGAAACTAACCACTGGGACAACATAACAAAGCATGACCCTGTGTGGGACTATTTATAGGTGAGAGCGACAAGTGTGACACTTGGGATATACCTCGGGATGACTGTGATGACACTTGAGCGAAAATGTTTACAACTTTGTGTGTGAGTGTGTGATGAGTGCCAGTATTGCAGCAAGAATTTTGGAACTCCTGGGCTACTAGTTTTACTTTATCAACTCGGGGTTCATACAAACTTGGAGGTGACAATGTTGTATACACAAGTAAAAGTAATGGTTCTTCCTTTTGTCACAGTTCAACTAGCGAGAGACCACTAGGGTTTTCAAGCCAGATTTCTATGGAGTCATAAGAAGCTTGGTTTCTTGATGGAAGAAAGGGAAATCTACTCTAAGGGGGAGCTACTCTACTGCAATACTGAAAAATACTGAAATTCAATTCTAAATCACACCATTTCCTAATTCGCTGCCAAGAAACTATGCTTTGCAATAATGCTAAATTAACATGAACCAGATGCTATTATCTAAGCATGGAAGTAAAAATCATCAAACATCACTAATGTGCAAGTAAAGGGACTGAAATAACTCTGTTTTTGCCTTTTTGTCTTTTCATCAAAATCAAGTATGCAAACTAATTTCTTTTGGTGATGTGGCAGGTGAATTAAGGATGTTGGGGAATGGCTGGAAGGGTTAGGAGATGGTAGGAAGGTGTGGGATACCCTTGGGAGACCTTTGGTGACTTCCTAGAGGTTTTCTTTCAATTCGGCCTCAAAATAGGCCATTTCAGGAAAACCTACAGGATGTACTAGAAACATACATGATTCCCTGTAAACCTACAGGATATAGCTGAGAGAAAAATGGAAGGTGTTGGAGGTGATGGAAGGCTTAGGAAAGGTTGTACATGGGTGGAATGAAGTGAGTAAAGTCTAGTATCACTCGGAAGTCAACAATAAGGATAGAATATGGTTGGATTCGCTCAATGTGCTTGGAAGAATTTCTATGTAAAATGATGAAAACTAGTGAAGGCAATGGTGAAAACAAGGAATGACTATGGTGGATGAAGTGGAAGGTGGTTGCTCGCTATGAAGTCTTTGCCTACTCCTGAAGTACCTCCTCTGCATAAAACATGTATAATTTCCAAAAATCTATGTGAAGAAGAAGCATTCTCGTAAGCTAGAAAAGCAAAATTAATGAACTAACTACCTACATTATGCATGAGGAAAATTGCTGAAAGGAATGAAAGCATTGATGGAATCAACTGAAAAAATGAAGATATAAGAGATGGAAATGAAATCCTACTTTGCAAAACTAATCAAATGCTAACTTAAATGCAATAAACTCTAAATCTATGTTTTCAGGGCTGCATAAGGGCCCCTTCCTCAAATCATGATCCTAAAGGGAGGAAACGAGGCCAACACACCTATTGATAGCCTTGTGGTACTCCTTTTATCCCTACTAACTTGCGACTAAAGTGTGGAGCTCGAAAATAGATTAGAGTTTTACAAAAAAAAAATCAAAACCTAATGAGGCTCCAAGCCTCTCTACTTATAAAACTGAAGTCCCCAATGACTTTCTTAAAATTACAGAGGCTTAGCTCATAAACTCGAGATAAACTAGCTCTTTGTCTCTCACTTGGTTGGCTGCCTTCTAATTCTCATGACTTGGCTACTTGCACTCCAAGCTGGTGTGATAAATGGAGAAATATTCAAATGGGGGAGAAGTAAATGAGGAGGATTTACCTCCTACAATCCCTCTCCCTTGTCCCATTCTAGTTTTAACCTTAGTCTTTTCCAAAATTCCTTGATTTTCTCCTTCAATCCTGCATTCAATGTATATTAGTCCACTAGGCATAATATCCAACTCTAACTCATCTCATAAACAAAATATAATAAAAAACGTGTAATAAGTTGTGATAAAAGTTGGTTTGACTAAGCTAGGAGGTGAATTAAGGCCCATATAATTACCCAATGATGAGGCTCATCATCACCTCCCTACTGAAAGTGCTACTCATCCTCTGAGAAACTCAATCAATATCCATATCCTTCATATCTCTAGTGGCCTCCCTGACATCCCATGCCTCTGTTGTGGTTTCTTCTTCTTGTTCATAGAAGACTATTTTATTTTCTACCTCCTCCCATTGCCTCTTTTCTTCTTCTTCCTTCCTTCCTTCTATCATTTCTAAGAGTAGTGGTGGACTGAGTTTTAGGCCAATCCAATTAACTTTCAGCCTTCACATAGATTGCTTGTACATGGGTGTCATGTTCATCTCTTCTCTCAATCTTTGAGGAGAGTGGTACTCTCTTATCTTTAAGCTGTATGGAAATGTGTTCCATCTCCTCAAGCAAGCATGTATGTTATCATCCCATAAAAGCCTGAATATGTCCTCAAAATGTGAAATTTCTTGCTCTTGGGTAGCAAGATACCTGGGTGCAAACTGAGAATCATTTGTAATCAAATTATGGGTACTGATGAGGGCCATGGGATCTAACCATTCAACTCTGATCATAAGAGGTTCAGTTTGTTCTTTTGCCAATATCTTCTTCATCTCTGCAACCCTTGATTCCTCATGGTTCATCCATGATGCCAAAGACATCAACTGTAAATCTCGTAGCTTGGCATTAGGGTCCCATACATTCATGTATGTTAAGGCCATGTTGTGAAAATAAAACTCAGACATATTGGCCCTATCTTCTATTGTGCTCTGATCACAATGATCAATGGATTGCACTATTCCTTGAGGTATAGGGCATAGGATTTAGTTGGCATCCTAGACTAGATTTATTCCAAAGAGAGGTTGGCCATACATGCCAATTGATTCTCTCTTTCTTTCAGTTGTCCTCTCAAGCATGCATTTTCTTTTTCTAGTTGATTTTTCATTATGGCCTCTCTATCTCTCAATCTACTTAACTCTTTTCCCATCTGCTTGAGTTTCTCCTCCATGTGCCCAATGTCTTCCACCCAATTGGATTTGGTGATCTGCACCCATTGGTGAGTTCTGGCTCTCTCCTTCTAAAGCTCAAAGAACAATGGAATAGAAAATTTTTGAGGAATGACCCTGCCTCCTTCAATAAACCTATAGTAGTAGTCAAGGTTAGGTTGGGGGCTAGGTTCTTTTGAGTCTGGGTCCTCTTCGTTAGTTTCTTGCTATTGGTGTACCTCATTTTCCAAATTTTGTGTCTCCTGCAGGTTCAGCAAAGTATCCTGTAGGATTGCTTCTGCTTCCTATAGATCTTGTTGTGTATACTATAGGATTGCCTTTCCCTTGGAGTAGGTGGATCTAGTCAGAGGCCTTCTCACATAGGTGATAGGAGACTTAGGAGAAGGCATTTTCTCCTGTTGTTTAGATGAGTCCTCAATCACAATGGGAATTTTGGTTGCTGTTTGGGGTTTCCCCTACCTTATTCTTGTTCTTTTCCTTGTCCTGGAATATAAGGGGGTCTGCCTCTGTCGTTTTCCTTTTTTCTTGATGGGGGTGCTAAGAGCATTGAGCGCAAATGCTACCTCTCTCTCAGTGGGTTCTAGAGACACCCTACGTGACTCCTCCTTATCTTCTTCCCCCTCTTTCCCATTGCTTTCTTCACCTATGCCTTTCCTTTCTTCTTCCTCTTCTAGATCCTCATCTTCTTTATCTTTTTCCTCCTTAACATCCTTCTTTGTTTCTTCATCATCCTCCTTCTCTTTCTCCTCTTGTCTTTCATCTTCCTCGTTTTATTTTATTTCATCTTCTTCTTCATCCATCTCATCTTCATCTCCTTCTGCTTCTTCTTCTTCCTCTGCTTCAGTCTCTTCCTCATCCTTTCCACTGACAGTAGGACTAACATCATATGTGAGAGCTTTGATTTCCTCCTCTGATCCAGGTGGCTCCAAATCCACACACAGGACAAAGAGGGCTTATGAAAGCTTGGAAATCAAAGTGATTAGAATGCTTTTGACCCAAAGCATAGATCTTGTCGTCCTGATCATGGCGGTGTGAACGATTCATCAATCCAAGCTCTTATGAGGGAGAATGAGCTAGTCAAGTTTTTGGTCAAAGTTGGAATGTGGGCTAGGTTTAAGTGTCCTACAATTTGACCAACCCTGGGGCATGAAATCTAGCTCCTGAAAGTGGGAAAATTGTTGCCTCTTTAACTTGTCTAATAACCATTACGTTAGACAAAATCTTAAAAAATTCCCTATTATAAAAATAAAATAAAAAATTATAAAATGAGGTGGCAGGCCACCACCCCCGCCATCCCCAAACTGCATAAGAAAAATTATTTATAAAAAATGGGACGACAGGCCTTGACCCCCGCTGGCCCCAACTGCACCACACACCACAAAATTTAAGTGTTCAGTTGATGGCCATGACCCCTCCGAAACCCACATTCCACCATAACACCCAAATGGTATTACAACAGGGTGGACGGACCATCTCCGGTGGACCTGACCCACACCCCATGGCCACCTCTATATGCCATACGAGATGTGAGGCTGATGGGGATTGAACCCATCCGGCCCAGGTGGGCCAGTTCCCACTGGGCAGCCACATGAACCATTAATACACCAACAACCACACGCCATATAACAACGCAACACGCGAATCCAACATCGCGCCTTTTAATACTTAATATGACCACCATACCATTTTCTGTAGGGAGTTATGAGATGGGCCACCCAATGCAGACTGGACCCCTAAAAAGAATACACATGAAGTTTTTAAAAATGGAGTGTTAATGTGGAGGGGTTGGGGTTTGACCACCCAACCTCCTCCTTATAATTCGGATCTCATACCAATCTGCCCAAACAAACTTTTTGAAAAGCTCCACCCAAAAATTTAATATAAACCCAACATTTTCCCAGTGTGCCCAGGGCATGGAGGAGTAGGAGTGCGCACAAAAATCGAGGCGATAATTTTTCAATTAATTTATTATAGGTGGAACCATGATTGAGCAAAATTCTCAGGAGGGTGAAATTTTTGCAGTGTCCAAATTGGAAAAATCTTATGTCGGTCTTACACCTCTTAGCAACAAGAATCCGATGGCGTAGTTAGTTTCCTGATATAAGCAACAAATTTGCAGAGGACCCATAAGAGGGAATCTTTGAGGAATCTAGGGGGAATCTAAAAGATTCCTTAAACCCCAGATTTTCATTTTCTCATAATTCAGAAATTTGACAGTCAATTTTCAACTATTCGACACCACAAATCTGATGGTGCATTCAAATTTACCATTTGACCATTCTATTTTTTTGCCATTTTTCAAAGTGGAGTGTAGGGGTCAACATTCATGTACGATCAAACATTCGATGAGATTTGACGCTGCGAGATTGATGGTAAACCAGCTTCAGCAGTTTGACATCCTCTTCTTCAGATGGTCCCTAGATGTGAGGTATATGCAGTGTGTTCATGTACTTCTTTTACTATGCATTGTGTTGGATAGATCCCTGTTTGATGTTTGATGTGGGATCTTGTTTCTTACTTGTTTTCATGATTCCTACTTGATGTGACGTAGAATCATCTGTGAATTTACTTGTTGTCATGATTCGTCATATTTTGTTTGAGATCCCTTCGTTGTATGTTGGTGGGATACTCATGTGTCTCCATGCATGTTTGCATTGAGATCCCTTTTATGCCATGTTGGCAAGATGCTCATTATCATCATGCATGAGTTTATGTCATATTGATAGGAGTCCTTTTTTGACTGAGATTTCTTGTAGCGGAACATCTCTTAGCACCACTCCTGTGTGAGAGAATTTTCCTTATATGATAGTGACATCACCACTTATGTACATCACCACTATTAACAACACTTAATGTAGCGGCCTACACCATCTTGACATCGGGACCTAGAGACGTAGTCCCTCCTGGACGAACTCCATTATCAATGGCTTACGTTTTCATGTATTGATGAATGTCATGTTCCTGTTATTTACAACATGCAGATGTATTCATTTATCTTCTTTTAAAAATGCAATTTAACACATCATGGAAGTAAAATGTCTTGGACAGGTGTTTGTCACACCTAGACTTGGATCAAGTGGTATCAGAGTGGTCTTTGCATGGATGTGAATTGCAAGTGTGAATAATGGAATGTGTAGCGACAAAGGATGAAAAGCAATGTAGGAGACCATGCTCAAAATTTCCAAAAGGGTGAAAGTAATGTATGAAGCTCTACAAAAAGAGACAAAGGAAAAGGAGCGATTGCAGCTTCAATTGTGAGCCACGGAAGAGGCCCTAGAAGAACTGAAGCACAACAAACAGAGTCTTCAAACAGAGAAGGTTGAATTAAAGATGCATCTACATGAAGAGAAAGAGGAAAAACATCATTTTCTACGACAACTGTAAGCTAAGGACGAGGCCTTGGAAAAGTTGTAGCATGACCCATGTGGGGTACAAAGTAGTTCTCTAAATTCATGTATATTTCCTGGTGATGATTTCACTGTTTTTTAAGATCATACCATAGGAATTAGCTCCAAACTGTTGTAGAGAATGGGGTATGAAGAAAAAGGTTTGGGCATTAATGGCCAAGGCATTGTCAATCCCATCAAATTAAATAAATTACCCCGTCAAACAAGACTTGGGTATGTCAAAAAGGAAGTTGGGGAATGCACCAAGACATCGGGTGAACCAACAACAACAGATGATGAGTAGCCCTCATCAGTTCCTTCCAAATCATCAAAGGAGGTAAAATATGTTGATTTCCTTTCAGTTTCATCTTCACATAGTATGATTTCCATTGGAGATTTGGAGATCCGCATTACAAGGACAAACATGATGCTCCTTACTAGAACGAGGCATGAGGAGGAAAAAGAGATTGGTGTTAATAACCAAGGCATAACTCAACCATTGGAGGTTGTGCAGAGACCTCAATTTGCAGGCTTGAGATACACCGAGGGAGAATGCTCGAAGGGGTTAGATTCTTCCGAGCCATTGTTGAAATTGTCGAGGAAAGAGAATGATGGGAACACATCCCCATCATCCCATGGCAGTTTCCATCACAGGGAAAGAGCCGAGGCAAGCTCTCATCGCCATACTTACACCAGAGATGGCAAGGAAAGGTATAACCAGTTTCGATATTCGAATGATCATTTCGATTATAATCATGTTTTTAATGATGAACGTAAAATATGGCATCGAAAAACATTTACCTTTGTGGACTACATAACCATACATTTTTTAAGTGTTGGAAAAGAATAGCAGCACACAAAAGGAGGAAGTATGAACGAACCTCTCAACAACATGTAAAGAAACATGTTAAGCTGATCTAGAGGAAGAAGACGTATTGCAGTCATTGCGACAGAAGTGGCCATCAAAGAGCCACATGTTGGAGGCTCCATTCATAGCAGTGCCTTAAAGACAAAGTGTTGGTGCATGATCTAGGTGAAACAATTGTTCTGTTGAGTGATAAAAGGTGTCCTTTTAACTCCTAATTATCTTCACATTAATTATCAATCCAGGTAAGTATTTCTATTTCAAGAGTGTACACAGTATGTGGCGGTGATTTAACTTAGAGAGTAGTGCTTCTAAATTGTTGTATAGTCCTTTCAAATACAAGAGTAAATGGAGGCAGCAAGTAAATTCTAATAGCAATTAAAAGAAAACTCAATCCTCTAATGAAACTAAATCAGAAATTCATCAAAGTAACAACAATCATCAGTTGAGAATACAGTAGCAATAACTCATTCCTCTTTTAACTGATTTATTCAATCAAACACAATTCTTAATATAAGCGGCAGATGGTCTCAATCTGAAAGCTTTGACAATAGTAGTCAATGCTCTTTACATTATATGATCTCAAAACATAATGCTTAACTAAATAACTAGATCTGAAATAACAATAAACTGTATCAATGATATTACTTGCAAAATATATGAACAGAACAATTACATTGATATTGGAAAGCAATAAATAGCAAATCGATATAATTGCAGAAAGTAGAAATTTAGTCAAACCATCACACTGCAATAATAAATGTATGATATAGGAACATCAAGTGAATCCATCGAGGCCAAGCCCTTAGCCATCAGCGAACACTGCCAGATTACTTCAAGAGATGTGAAGGAACAACAATTGTTTTATATATTAATCGCATAAGTATTACAACAGGTTCATGCTCTGCTCAATAGCGAGAGTTGATGATAAACGTTACAATTTCTCAATAGTAATCCTCTCCCTTTCTGCTTACAATTGTTCCTTTTTTATAATGGAAAAGAGGTAAAAAGATAACTAGTAAAAGTGATTCCTCAGGATCAAGAGATCCTGAGGGATTCGTGTAATTTTCCAACTTCAGTAATTTTTCCTTCTTATGCTGATCCCTGTGATTTGTTTTGTCTTTATTTGTAATTTCCACACTCCTTCCTTGGCTTGTTGTTGTTTCACTGTTTCTTGGTTAGGGAACAAAAGATGTACCTTTTCATATTTTCCCTGCATAAAGAAGGATAACGATCAGCCAAATTGTAATTATAGATAATTTCCTCATTCTGATCATAATCCTTTAATTTATTAACATTTTAGGATATAAAAGGGTTAGAACTAAAAGAAAATAATGATGAAATAAATAACATACATATGTGTACCTTCTCCATGATTCAACATACTCCCCTACTTACCCTTTTTCATGTCCTCGTGAAAACCATGTAGTTGGTGTGCGGAGAAATCAAGGAATAAGTTGGAGAAGGAATCTCATAAAGCAGTATGAAACCATGATTTTTGGCCAAGAGCTCAAGGATAGGCCCTTTCTGCCCTTCAAGTAGTTCATATATAGCTTTATAACCTTTGACAGGGTACCAAACAATAGGGCTACAGAACCTACAGCCTAGCCAATAAGGCCCTTCCCTTAAGATGACGTTGTTGTAAGTAACAAAGCGTTCTGCAGCAAGCTTAAAGTTTTTATAATTGAATGGCTCCCTATTTTGTAAATTACTATTAGAAACTGTCCACCTCAACTTGGCTATAGCCAAGGAGCTTTGCTAAATAGAAATGAAGTATTCTACTCCCTTATGGACAATATTTTTGTGAATGGGCCCTAGGATTTAGATTACTCCTTTCCTCTTCATCAGACTTTTGTGTCTGGCCAACATTTGTAATGGGTACTTTGGTTCACCTCTGACCCATAGGTTCAGTCCATTTTCCTACCTCTATAAAGTGTTATGGGCCTTGAACCATTTCAATCGATTAACAACGAATGAATTGAAAGCCTGGAACTGCACATCTTCTATAAAAGGATTGGGGTTCCTTTCAATTTCTTCTTCTAATATAAAATTGTGTAAATAAAATTCACACAGCAGCCTCTGTATTTTTATCCCAATACAACAATTTATAAAATCATCAATCATTTTCAACTCTATCGGTTTTCTAGCCTTGACAGCTTTGATCTTTAATTTTAAGTATCTTTCCATCAAAAATAGGGCATAGTTATTGGCAGGAGATCTACATGACAATATGCCAGTATATAAGGAGAAAATAGTGTCCATTTGACTCTTGGCCTTTTCCAATCTGAGCTTTATTTTTTCAGTCCTCTCTTCTGCCTTTTTTCATTTATAAAATGCCTCACTTTCTAAGATGTTAATGTGCTATTGGGTAGCAGAGGTCCCACGTAATGGTTTTGGGACAGAAAGCCTAGACAAATTCCGAAGTATGCGGAGCGCGAAATGTAAAAGGTTGAGCCAAAGGGTTGTCTACCCAAAAATAATGTAAAGAAATGTAAGTTGAGTCAACCCGCCTATGGATTGCGTCCATGGAAAGGTATAAATAGAGTAAGGCTCTAAAGGTAGAGTAGCTAAGTTTTGAATATGAATTTGGAGATCATATATGTAATGGGTGTCTAAGAAGGGCAGTTCGAAAGTGTTTGTAAGTCTGAGTTGGGGGTTTGGGTAGAGGATAGAGGCTCTATAGCTATGTGCACAGAGGCTTGGAAGAGTCCGAAATTGTGTGCATGGACCCCTGCAGCTGAGTGCATAGGGTAGATCTGGATGTAAGGGTGTCAAGTGGAAGTAAAGATAAGTTTCTTTTGAATTCTGTGTTAATCCTGAACTATCACAACTCTGTTTTTTATGGTTAATGAAACTGTTTTGATCTGCACGCATATGCTTATTGAGTACTTTTGAATTTGGTTTAATCTTAATATGAGAACTAAATGAAAGTAATAAATGTTTTCTTAAAGCCCTCTCTAAGTATATCTGGGTTATAATACTTAATCAAATAAATTAGATTTGTAATCAACGCGGTAAGAAAAAACTAAGATTATCTGGATCTGCACAGATCTAGTGCAGATCTAGTGTAGCGCGAGACTGCAGGATGGTGTGCGAACATCTCAGACCACATCTAGACATCCCAAGGGTGTAGAAACCTAGTTCCACACCCTACCTTTCTACATTAGATGAGACCTTAGTTCGCACTTCGTGGGCTATTGCCGAAAGGGCCGGTAGCTACGGGATTTGCTTGGCTAAATAATTCTTCTGAACCTGGGTCAAGCCCATATAAGCCAACAAATGGTTTCATTTCTGGGATTGAGATCTACCTAAGGGGTGTCTGTTGTGGAACGCGAAGAGAAAAATTTTGAAGGATCGAAGGGATCAGGGGCAATAATAGATCAAGGGTAACTATGGCAAGTGTGATTCAGTTGCCGGTATTCAAGGGCGCAGGAAGCGAAGAGCCAAAGTAATTCTAGTTTGTGCTAACATCAGTATGGAATGTGCAGCAAATCGCGGATGATAATATTAGGAAAGCTACCTTAGTCAGCGCACTGGAGGACCGAGCACTAACATGGTACATGAAGTATTCAAGGAGTAACCCAACAACGGGGTTAGCGGTAACCCAGACCGAATTAAAAAAGGAATTTAGCCGACAGAATTCAGGAAAACAATCAGTTGTAGGATTCAAAGAGATTGTAATGATGCCAGGGGAAACTCCGTGGGATTTAGATCAGAGGTTGAAAATCTCTATCCGTGAGGCCAACATGATGTTAGAAAATTATATATTATAGAGCAATGGAACACATAAAATATTGCAGAAATATAAACACAGCAAAACGCATAAAACAAGAGAGACACAAATATACGTGGTTCACCCAGTTTGGGCTACATCCACCTTGAACAGCCAATCCTTCCTTTCTATTATCCAGCAAAATGAAGAGACACAACCTACAACATATCGTTGTAATATCCTCTATTTTCTCTCACAGTCTCACCTCTCTGCTTCTTGCTTGGAGAATACACATATATTACACAAACTCAATACAATGCCCTCATACAAAGAGAGGGGTTTCCTTCTAGGGCAAAAATCCCTAAACTAAACATAAGTTCTACAGTCAAATCATTCGCCTAATGAACGGCCGAGATTGACTAGAAATTACTATAATTTTACAAGGCAATTTTACATCTGTTTTTAGCTTTGGGGGCATTGCGCCCGAACCCCATGGGGGGAACAGTCCCCCCACATGGAGGGGTGTACAAACTTCCTGGGGTATACATTCGGCTGAAATAAAGACCTCTAAACAATCATGCTCCATACTCAAAAAATATCCCACTTGGAGAATTATTATAGCAACTCCACTGCTACTTCATTTCCTGGACAATGACTCCTCTTTGGACCTGGCTGTTTCTCATCTTCATCATCATCCTTGAAGACCAATTGAAACTAATCATATTCTTAGTTTCTCCCTGGTTACGACTTTTGTTAGCATATCTGTAGGATTCTAGCTAGTGTGTATCTTTTCCAGCTGAAATGGTACTTGAGTTGTATGTGTTTAGTACTAGAATGAAATTTTGAGTTCTTTGCAAGCTGAATGGCACTTTGGCTATCACTGTATAACATGCCCATATCATGCTCCTTACCCAGTTCACCCATAAACCTTTGTAACCAAATCATTTCTTTACTAGCCTCTGTAGCAACAACATACTCTACTTCTGTTGTTGAAAGTGCAACAACACTTTGGATTTTTTAAACCCAACTGACAGTTGTTCCACCAATAGTAAAGACATATCCTATAGTGCTCCTCCTATTATCTTTGTCACCTGCCATATCTGCATCAACATATCTCTGTAGAGAAATGTTTGAACCACCAAAGCATAATGCTTGATTTGTGGTACCTTTCAAATATCTAAGAATCCATTTCATTGCCATCCAATGTTCCTTTCTTGGATTATTCATGTACTTTCTTACAACTCCCACTGCATGTGTAATATCAGGCCTTGTGCAGACCATTGCATAAATTAAGCTTCCATCTGCTAATGCATATGAAACTTTAGACATATAATCCATGTCTTCTTGGGTCTTTGGGCACATTCCCTTACTAGTTTTGAAATGGCTAGCAAAAAGTGTACTAACTGGTTTTGCATTGTGCATATTAAATCTTTTCAACACCTTTTGTATGTACTCATTCTGAGACAATGTTAGTTTGTGATTTTTCGTGTCTCTAGTGATTCTCATACCAAGGATTTGTTTTGTAGCTCCCAAATCCTTCATTGCAAATGACTTTGCCAATTTTCTTTTGAGCACATTTATTTCTTGCATTTTAGACCCTGCAAAAAGCATGTCATCTACATACAATAAAAATATAATATAGCTACCATCATTTTGCCTTTTGAGATAAACACAATGACCAGAGTGATATCTAGTATAACCTTGTTTAGACATAAACTTGTCAAATTTTAGGTACCACTACCTTGGAGCCTGTTTTAAGCCATACAAGCTCTTCTTCAACATGCACACTAGTTTCTCCTACCCTTTCACCTCATATCCTTGTGGCTGCTGCATATATATCTCTTCCTCCAAATCCCCATGGAGAAAGGTTGTCTTTACATCTAACTGCTCAAGATGCAAATCTTCAACTGCTAATAGACTTAAAATAGTTCTGATTGAAGTCATTTTAACAACAGGAGAAAATATTTCATCAAAATCAATACCTTTCTTCTGTGCAAACCCCTTCACCACAATTCTAGCTTTGTACCTCTATTTTCCTCCATCTTCTTCCTTTAGCCTATAAACCCATTTATTCTTCAATGTAGTTTTTCCTACAGGCAACCTGACTAAGTTCCAAGTCTGGTTATGCATTAAGGATTCCATCTCTTCTTCCATGGGTACCTCCCACTTATTTCTGCTTTCAACTTGCATTGCTTCTTCATAACATTCAGGTTCACCAGAATCAATCAACAATAAATAATATAATGAAGGAGAGTATCCTTTAGGGGGTCTACTTATCCTGGTAGATCTTCTAACACCACTTTCAGGTGTTTGGGGTGCCTGTTGCTATTGTGGTGGTTGTTGTTGTTGTGGTTGTTGATTATTATTATTTTTAGGAACCTTTACTTTTTCAGTGATTTCATCAAGAAATGTGTATTCCTTGTTTTCCTTTTCCTGTTTCTTTTCCTGCAACTGATTCTTATACAAGACCTTTTCATTGAATATTACATCTCTGCTCCTAATGATTTTGTGATTTTCATAATCATATAAGCGATAACCAAAATCATTAACACCATATCCAATAAAGGTACATTTTTTTGACTTTGCCTCAAGCTTTGTTCTATTTTCTTTATCAATATGGACAAAGGCCTCACAACCAAAAGGCTTTAAAAAAGAGTAGTTTACCTTTTTACCTGTCCATGCTTCTTCTGGAACACCACCATCCAAGGAACTTGAAGACCCTCTGTTTATTAGACAAACATCAGTATCTACAGCATCTGCCCAAAACTGTAAAGGAAATCCTGCATGCAATGTCATGCACCTTGCATGCTCCATGATTGTTCTGTTCATCCTTTCTCACACCCCATTTTCTTGTGGTGTTCTTCGAACTATCTTCTCTCTACGAATTCCATGCTCTGAATAGTACCTATCAAACTCTTTGCTGCAATATCCACTTCCATTATCTATTCTAAGACACTTCAATTTCTTTCCTGTCTCAATCTCAACCAAAGCTTTCCATTTCTTGAAAGTATCAAATACATCAGATTTATTCTTAA